>APFE031484827.1:0-10683 GCA_000404065.3 Pinus taeda | reverse complement strand
AACCATCCATCTTAGATTCTATTGCTTTTTGTGCAAGTGACACTTGTTGCACTTGGTCTTGTAATTTTGATATATCATGTTGCATTTCTTCCTCTTCTTCATGAGTCATGCTAGAGCTTTCAGGTTGCCTACTAGGTGTTTGTATTTTCTTTCCTTAGGGCATAAATTACTGATAATAATGCTTTACTATGCCCTTTGAATTCCTTCAAACCAATTTTTCAAACCAAGCTTATGCAAAAATTTAAAAAAAACTACACACCTTTTTTCACTTTGTAGGAGCTTGATATTGAATTTGATGTATCTTTGTAATTTCGGATCATCTAGTTCTGAAATTGTGACTTGTGGTAGCCCTATGTGTTCTCTTTCCAATGCCACAAGTCTGATCCAAATTGGATTCTCCAGGGAAGAGTTATGCCAAATCTCCCACAGTGACCTGATTATAGACTAGTTCAGTAGAACGAACTTGTACGACGTGCCACGAGTCACGGTTTTGACCTTTGGCTCTGAAAAATATATACAAGAAACTACAGTCTGTCCTCTTTCTTTACCTTTTTACGAAATTTCAATCTGATGCTCAGAGAGAAAGTTATGACGATTTTCCCCAGGTCGCCTGTTTGGAATGTAATTCAGGAGTCTGCACAAAGACCAACTTCCTCAGATCATATCTCTGCAAATATAGTGAGAAAAGCTCTGAAATTCAGACCCGAGGTTTAGTACGATTTCATCTCAAATGATTTTTTTTTTAGCTTCTGAAGCATTGCAGAAAAAAGTTATAGCAAAAATGCGACGATGACCTATTTGGAGCAGCGAAACCATAGAATCCAAAGCTCTGATACGAAATGTTATGAAACCAACTCACAAAAAGATAGAAAAGATAGATCAACGCCTTACAATTCAGCCTCTTTGAGGGGTAAACTCCTTTACATTACATAAATGAACAATTATTGGATGATACAAATGACAAAACCACCTTTCTATATATAGGAGTCTAAGGAGCCACAATATAACCTAGCCAACCTAACAACAATAATATGAAGCCACAAAAATAATAATAGAGGGATTCTATGGGGCATAATAATAACAATATGGAGACAATAGGGGCACAACAATATTAAAAATGGATACAACTACAATAGTAATGGGGAAATCACTAGTATTATAGGGAATTAACACCTGTAAAGGTGCGTTGGAAATGCAGAAAGGAAGGGCACTTCAAAAATGACTATAGATCTAAAGATCCTGAGAAAGGAAAGGGATCTAATGATGCTCCTTTTGTAGAGGAAAAAACCATCTTAGATGAAGGTGGGGATGTATTCTTGGCTTCTTCTTCAAGTACACATGTAGATTAGGAGGTATGGTTGATTGACTCAAGTACATCCTTTCACTTCACACACCATAGGGAGTGAATCTGTGAGTATGAGAAATATGATGGTGGTGATGCATTCTTAGGAAATGACAGGAAGGTTAGAATCATCAGACGTGGAAAAGTCAAGCTTAAGTTGCAAGGTGAAAGGATTAGAACACTTCTTGGTGTTCTCCATATTATTACATTGGTCAGAAATCTGATTTCTGTAAGCAAGATGGATGATGCATGTGTAAATAGTGTTCGAGAAAGATACCTGCAAGATGGTTCGGGGAGCATTGGTATTGATGCAGGGAGTTCGGTTTGGAACTTTTTACAAGCTTATTGGTAGCACAATTATTGATGGGTGCAACAATTCTGTGGTTCCTGAAAGCGGAGCAGAAAACCTTGTGGTCTTTAGAGAAAATACCATGCTATGAAATCAAAGGCTTGGAAATATTGGAGAGAAGGGCCTTCGAATACTTCATGGTAATGGTATGGTAGAATGTATGTCTAATTTCTCTTTGGATTTCGATTTTTGTGAAAATTGTGTATATGGGAAGCAAAATTGGGTGAGTTTCCCCTTTGGTGCTAAGAGGGAAAACGGGATATTAGAGCTTGTGCATAGTGATGTGTTTGGACCTATGTTGGTTCCATCATTGGGTAATTCTGTGTACTATGTATCATTTATAGATGAATTCTAAAGGAATACATGGATATATTTCCTGAGGAAGAAATTTGAATTCTTTGACAAGTTTAAATAATTTAAGGCTCTAGTGGAAAATCAAACAGAGAAAAAGACAAAGGTGTTGAGGACAGATAATGTTGGAGAGTTCTACAATAAGGAATTTGAAGAGTTTTGTAAGAAGTGTGGTATAACACGATAAAATAATACGCCATACACATATCAACAAAATATATTTACAGAAAGAATGAACACGACGTTGATGGAAAAGGCAAGAAGCATGCTTAGTGGTGTCGAGTTAGGACAAGAATTCTAGGTAGAGGAGGTGGAGACTGCATGTTACCTGGTTAATAGATCAACCTTCATCACCGTTCGAGGATAAGTCTCCACAAGAGGTATGGACTGGTAAGAAACCCTCTCTTTCACATTTGAGGGTATTGGTTGTGATGCATATGTACATGTTCCAAAGGAGAAACAAACCAAGTTGGATAGTAAATCTAAAAGGTGCATTTTTATTGGGTATAAGGATGGCTTAAAATGTTATAAGATTTGGAACCCATAAACAAGGAAGGTTGTGTACAACTGAGATGTAGTCTTTAGAGAGGTGAAATATGTTATTAAACATGAATTCCTACCAAAGGAACCTGAGAATATAGAGTTTGAGCTAAAGGAGGAAGAATTAGACTGTATAGCATAAGAGGAATCAGAATATGAAGAGCCACAAACTCCTACCTATGAGACGAACAGTTTGAGACAGAAGGCAGCTAGGAAGGTATAGTCCATTTTATTTCTGTTCAAATTTTGCTTTATCTATTACTAATGATGATCCAAAAATTTTTAGGGCAGTAGTAGATTCAGAGGATGGAAATTTCTGGAAAGAGGCCATGGTTGATGAAATGGAATCTTCGGACAAAAATGAGGCTTCAGATCTGGTGGAGTTGCTGGTTGGAAGGAAACCCATTGGAAGAAAATGGGTGTTTAAGACAAAGATGAATGCAGAAGGCAAGGTGGAGAAATATAAAGCTCGACTGGTTGAAAAAGGTTATTCCCAGGTTCTGGGAATTGATTTTGGTGATATTTTTTCTCCTATTGCTAAGGTAACTTATATTATATTACTTTTATATGTTTTTGCTACTTTTGATTTTGAGGTAGAACAGATGGATGTGAAGACAACATTTCTTCATGGGGATTTGGAAGAAAAAATATACATGAAGAAACATGAAGGCTTTGCGGTGAAGAGTAAGAAAGAACTGGAATGTAGGTTTAAAAAGTCTCTGTATGGGTTAAAATAGTTACCAAGGATGTTGTATAAAAAAATTGATACATTTATACAAGGACTTGGCTTCATCAGAAGCATAGCAGATCACTATGTGTATTTTAAATTAATTGGTGACCGTGCTCTTTATTTGGTATTGTATGTGGATGATATGTTACTAATTGGAAATGACAAAGATATTATCCAGGATTTGAAGACCCATTGTCCTCCAAATTTGACATGAAGGATCTTGGTGATGCAAACTATATTTCAGGCATGGAAATTAAATGAAATCAGGCAAAGAGGAAGCTCTAGTTAAACTAGAGAAAGTATGTCGAGACAATACTGCAAAGGTTTAATATGAAAGATAGTAAACTGGTCAAGGTTCCTATTCCTGTAGGTGTAAAGTTATTTGCTGGATAGTGTGCCAAGACACAAGAAGAGGAAGAGGACATGTCCCATGTTCCATACGCAATTGCAGTCGGTGTTGGCTTGAGGGGGCTTCGAACCCAGGTTCAGAGTTCGTTGCACTAACCAACAAAACCCTACACCACCGGCCCTTTTAGTAACAACCCGCTTGGTGCAGGATGTAGTCTCACCTAAGGTAGTATTGGGGGATGCTAGAACTAGGTTTCTACATCTAGAAGGCTATGTGATGTGGGGGTAAGGAGTTTCTTTAGTTTAAGACTTGTTATGACCTTCGCTAACCCTCATCCTTGAAATCCCCAAACTTAAAGAAATTTCTAGTTAAACAGAGTTATGATCTTCGCCTAAGGGTCGAATCATACATAAATAACATATAGTAGTAGATCCAGATCTTCGCAGAGTAATCAAGACAATATTACAGATAAATAGCATTCAACTGAGCATAAATACATAAAATACATAAGTATACATTTAAGACACAAAATTGCTTCAAATACTCTTTATTGTTCAATATCTTCAATACATATGCTTTCATACCCTACACACATAGCTGCAAGGGCCCATGCACTTAGTTGCAGACTTACAAAGGTCTCCGCGCACATACCTCTAAGAGCCTACCCCTTCGCCTATATACAGAAATGTCTCACAATTACAAAATCAAAAACATATCATCCCCAAAATGTATTGCCTTAGACTTGCTAAGACACCCCTTTTTATACTTTTTCCTATTATAATACCGTGGTCCGAAAACCATAGGTGGAGCTCAAAGCGATACAAAAAATAAGGGGTTTTGAAATTCCTAAAACCCCTTGACTCCTAGTGATCGCCGTGTTGCGCACCTTAAAATGCGGAGGCTTTTTCTAAACTTAGTTAACATTGGACCTAGGGGACCTCGTCCCAAGAGGCCCCCAACACAAAGATGTGACTCATGCTCGAGTTACTCCATTTTTACACTCTGTATTTTTTCTTTCAGGCTGCTAAACGAAGACTTCACCGGGTGAAGCACCTTCATGCATTGTGCTGCTTGTTTTTATCCATTTTTCCCTTCTGTCTCTGCTCGGTTGGAATTTTTCACGATAATTGCTGAACCAAGGTTTGATGTGGATTTTTCTGCTTTTTATCTCCTCCCGTGGAGGCAGTAGGCTTTTCCCTCAGTGAGCTGGGTGTTGTAGTGTGGCCAGCGGTGTTGTTCATGATGTTCCCTACTCCTCTTTTAAAAAATTCTTGCTTAACATCTTCCCAGCTGAGGTAACCAGAAATGCAACAACACACTCGGCTCTTTAAGTGCAAAAACACACGACGAACTCTCAAGAAGAAAAGTGTCCAAATGTGGAATGAGGTGTGATATTTATAACCCATTTCAAATTCAAATTTTCTGTTCCCCCTTGGATATTCCTCGTAAGTGCAAATTTGGTGGCAGAGTTTCCTAGATTTGCGCCTTAAATGCATTTTCCCCGCTCCTTTTAATAGAAAATTCCTTGTCAAAGCAACTTTATCTGTCCCAATGATCATTTTCTAGGTAGGCTACATGGGACCCTTCCTTATGGCACAACCATCTCATCACAACTTCCACCTGCACCATCTTCTTAAACATTGCGCAACCCTCCTTCTTCAATAATTTTTTTCCTTGGCATAGTAGTTTATAGTCCCACACTTTCTTTCAACTGTCAGAAGCATTAAGACAGTCCTACTATCATGTAGTCATTGTGTAGGGGTGGGATTGTCCCTGTAGACTTTCAATCTACTCCTATTAAGCCTACCAGGAAACACTTCTCCATTTAGCTTCATGAGCTGAATTGCGTCATCATCTGAAATATCCTTAATCATGTACGGGCCTAGCCAATGCATCTGAAACTTCCCCCAAAATTTGGTAAACTTATTTTCATACATCAAGACGAATGCTCCATTCTTAAAGGTACACTGCTTAATGTGATGATCATGCCATGCCTTTTCTCTAGCTTTCTGCACCTGTTGATGAAATATAGCCAAAAAGTGGTCTTCCTCGAATGCAAGTAACTATACAAGGCGTTCCTCCATTATGTCATTATCCATCATCTCAGTTACTACTGTGATCCTTAGGCTGGGCACTATATATTCCATCGACATCACCACTTCTTGTCCATAAACTAGTTGAAATGGTGTTTTCCTAGTCAATTTCTTACTGGTCGTCCTATATTCCCATAGAATCGCTTGTATGCACACATCCCAATCATTCCTATTAACATTTCAGACCTTTGTTAGGGCATTCTCCAAGATCTTTTAAAAATATTTGACATTTCCATTCGCCTGGGGATGATACAACGTACTCTTCTGATGGTACATCTTGAATTCTTCTGTTAAAGCCACAATTGTCTCATTCAAGAAGTGTGAACCTCGGTCACTCATCATAATCTTCAGGCATCCAAACCTTGATGGAATAAATTTGAATATAAACTATGCAATAGTTTTCCCGCTACAATCCTTCACAGGCTGTGCCTTGGCCCACCTAGTTAAGTACTCTGTCGTAGTGATAATATAACGTGCTCCCGTCTTCTTCCCTGGTGGATGAATAGGTCCAACGAAGTAAATTTCCCATTTATCAAATGATTTTAGCATGAATTATGGATTTAACGATAGTTAATCCCTTCACGATGGCCTCTTGGTCCTTTGACGCACATCGCACACATTGTAGTATTCATTAGAATCTTTATGTATCGTAAGCCACCACAATTTTGCACACAGGATCTTCTACATAGTTTCCTTGCTTTCATAGTGTCCTCCAGCAACACCGCCATGTGCTTCAACTAAAATACTATGTCTTTCATATTGAGGCACAAATCGGTGTAGAAATTCATTCGATCCCATCTTATATAAGTGTCATGCGATCACCGAAAAATCTGTAGTCCTGACAAATGATTCTTTCTTTTGCTGTGTCATATATACTTTAGGAGCTACACCAGTAGATAAAAAATGAATAATGTATACAAAATGCTCATCTGCAACTCTGACAGCAAAGAGCTGCACGTTAGGTGACCCTGCATCAATATTAGTGGGCTCTTCTCCATTCTCGATTTGAGAGAGGTGACCAGGTCCATCATTCAATCTCCTGGGTTTAACTATCACTTCAAAATCATACTCTTGGAAAAGAAGCAATCATCAACAGATTTTCACCCCCAACATAGGCTTATTGACAAGGTACTTCAAAGAAGAATGGTTCATGTACATTTTAAAATGCACACCTAATAGATAATGGCAGAATTTCAGTAGCGCATATACCATGGCCAACCCTTCGCACTTAGTTGTAGAATAATTTTTCTCCGCCTTCAACAATTTTTGATTAGCAAATGCAATTGGGTGATCAATATCTCCTTCCCCTAGTTGAGTTAAGACAACTACAAATTCTATATAAGACACATCCACATGCACATGAAATTCCTTCTTCCAATCCGGGAATAGTAGGATTGCTGCTGTAACGATCTTTTCCTTAAGAATATCCAAGCTCTTCTGATAGTCGTCGTCCTAGCAGAACATAACATCCTTCTTTAATAGCTTCTCGATGGGCAGAGTGAACTGCGTACGCCTTAATAAACTTCTTGTAGTACCTAGTATGACCCAAAGTCACCCATATCTTCTTGACGTTCTTAGGGGGATCCAAATTGATAATTACAACAATCTTAGCAGGGTCTACCATCAATCCCTCCTTACAGACAACATGTCCCAAAAGTATTCCATAAGGTACACAAAAAATTTATTTCTTTAAAATCAAGGATATCTGATACTTTCTACATTATCCAACATCATCTGCATACTAGAGACATGCTTTTTGACTAGCCCAAACATTGTCCAATCATCGAAGTAGACTTCCAAAAATTTATGAATGAGCTCCTTGAATGCTGCGACTACCACTCTTGATAATATCGCAAGAGAATTTTTTAGTCCAAAAGGCATGATTGTATATTGGAAAGACCCCCATTCTATAATGAAGGTAGTCTTTCTTCTATCCTCTAGCGCAACCTTAATTTGGTGATATCCTGAAAATCCGTTTGTGAATGAATAAGATTCCTGCCCACCAACATTTTCTAGAACTTCATCTGTAAAAGGTGTAGGAAATGGATCATGTACACATGCATCATTTAACTTCCGCAGACCAATGCAGATCCTAATATCACCCTCATTTTCTTCTCCTAGACCACCATAAGACTGACCCAATCTGATTCTTCTAGGGGCTCAATTATTCCTGTCCCGAGCATCTTATTGAGTTCTTCTCTTACCTTTTCCTTGTATTTGGGATTCAACTGATATGAGCACTGATTAACCAGCTTCACATCTGGTTTTAGATTGATCTTCATCATACCCAAATCTCCTACTATCCCCTTCAAGTTAGAGAACTTACTTGGAAATAAATCTCAATATTCATGTAATAATTCAGTGACCTTATCCACTATGTCTTCATCCCAATAGTCGCAAATGTTTGTGAATTTCGGTTTTGCTTCTGAACCAATATTTACCTATTTTGTGCACATCGGTTATGAGATATCAAGGATCTCCGCATCAAGTCCAACAAATTCGTGCAGTCCCTCTAACTCAGGGATATTAATATTCCACAGATCCTCATCGCCTTCTTCCGTAGTAACATTGTAACTTTCCAAAGCATGTTGTATCTGCGTACTCCAGTCAAGATGTATCCAAGTGATAGGTTCTATGGCTGTTCAGAAGATATCTACTTTAATCTCCTAAAGCGCTTCATCAATGGATTCAAACCTGTCTTCAAAACTGAATGTTAGAAAGAAACTCTCTTTCATTTCATCCCAATCAGCAGTCTTGTGTTGCAACTTCGTCTCTAAACACCAATTCCTTGGGATAACATCTAAGGTATGAATAAAGATATGCACCCACTCTAGTTGAGGTAACTCACCCCGCGCCTCAGTCCATTGAGCTAGATGTTCATGCAGATCATCCTTTCCTGTGTACTTTTCAGTGAGGTAGGTGTCTATGTAGCCAAATCTTAGTCGCATAATCCTATGATATTCCTTCTAGTTAGAAAAATTATCCTTGTGTGTACCCCACCATCTTGTAGGCATAGCTCTAAACACTATATCTAGGGCATGGAACTGATGCTCCTCTAATACGTCCCTTTAAAGATGGTTAAGAAAAAAATTGACATCATCCAAGACATCATAAAAGGCAACTTACGTACCTCAGTAGATATACAATGTAGTGACTTTGTAAGATGATTACATCACAGTGTAGACACCTCATGCAACTAATTCTACCAGTTTTCTAAATCTTCATCTGAGTCTAATTGGTAGGAGCTGTCCTTCTCGCAGCTAATCCTTCCATCCACAGTGTGATTGATCCAATCTTCATTTCGTGTAGTTAGCTTATATATGTGCTCAATGTCTTCGTCTTCATAATAATCATGGTTTGCTTCTGTGTATCGCGCACCTTCTGTTGGGTCCAATGGAAAAATCACATGAAGATCATTCTTTTCAAATAACATGCTTTGCTTCTTTAAATTAATTATTGCATTCATTTTGAAGGCCCAATCAACCCCAAGAAACTCCGGGTATGGATTACTTTCATCTACAATCTCAATAACTTTAAAATCTACCACTGCACTTGTGCCTTCAATATCTACAGTTACTCCATGCAGGCGACCCATTGGAATTATCTTTTTCTAGTTTTCCATGCACGGCTGAATCGACGACCACTATAAATTAGGTTTCCCCATATGTTCCTAAGTTTTCTTTGGTAGTATGTTAGAATCAGAGCCCAAGTCTAGGATTACTTGGCCCATTTCAAAATCACCAATCTACGTTGTCAACCCCATCTCCCTACCAGTTCTCTTCTTACTTCGGTTCACCTTATTGACTGTGCATTGTTCTAGGAATGGATTATCCTTGCTGGCGCAGTTATCTATCAGATCTTGCATTCCTTCAACTTCCTTATGATCCTGTAACAACTTCATGTAGGTCTGCAGAAATGACTTTAACACCGCGGGATCTGAATCTTGTGTCATAGTAACTTCTTCAAGTTTCTTCTTTTGTGGGACTAGCGACATCTGATTCTTAGACATAGAAGCACCTGGATCCATAAAATGTTTTCTTACCTCCATGAATGTCTCTTTTTCTCTATGTAAATCAAACCCAACATTCTTCTCACCATATCTTCGAAACCATAGATCTCATCATCTGAATATTCTGCATCGGTTGTTGGTTCTTCTTCTACTGCATCTTCGCTATTAATACAAGGCAATATTTTATGACATGATAAAATTTTTGACAGTATTGACAAGAAGGGTGTGTTTGATTTTGATAGTTGCGTGCAAAGTGTCATGTTTCTCCACAATTGTAGCACATGATCTAGCCCCGATCTCTTCTAGCGCTTCCTCCTCGTCCTCTTCCCTATCCTTGGAATTCTCCATGAGCCGCAGGTGAGCCTCATTCATTTTTCACGTGGTTTTCAACCTGCATTCTATACATCAAAGTCTTGTCCATGATTAATTCATAGTTTCAATAATTCCTTTCATCATGACCAACCGATTTCAAAAAGTTACAAAAGAGTTGCTTTGGAGACTATACAAACTTCTGTAATAGAGAAAATTATCTGTTGAATGTTGTCCTGACACCTGGAAAATGCTACACTAGGCACTTGCACCGGTGCTTGATCCAATGGAAGATTCTTGGTTCAGTGGGTTGGGACCCCTCGCACCTATATAATCTCGAAATACAGGGCATTGATCTTTATGATGACCTTCAGTCTTATACTTTGTGCACCAAAATTTGGAATGTGTTTCCGATTTAGCCTCCTTTCCCTTCTTCAGATCCCATAACTCCATATGCAGGTTTGGTAACTGCATCTAGATCGATTGAACTCCTATATTTGTGTCTTGGATTGGCGAAGCTGCTAGCTTCATCGGGATCTCCAATGCTTTAGTCTGAGATCCAATCTTTAGCTGAGATAACGATAATCTTAAGTGAGGTAATAACGTAGCTA
>APFE031484817.1:205691-261734 GCA_000404065.3 Pinus taeda | reverse complement strand
CACCATCTTTTGTTTTATGCTTCCTATTAGTGATCATTATTCGATGGAATTTTCCAACCTTTGATGAGATATGATTGCCTTATGTAACCATTACCCCATATTAATTGGAAAATAATATGGAATTTAAATATTTACTACAATGGTCTATACTATATGTCGTTTTCCCAAGGTGCTTAGAGAAAATGTTTTGTATTAATGTGATAGGGAGTTAATTCCAATTTTTATCACTATGACTTCTAAACATTTATATCTCTTCAACAAACAAACATACAAAAGTTACAAATTTATTTAATGTTTTCTATTTCTAATAGAGCCCCCCACATACAAAAGTATGTCAATGAAATCCATATAATGTTTTCATTTTGCGATTGATTCTATGTCATAGTTGTGGTATTGCTACTATTGTAAAAGGCATGGTGTTATCACTATACTATATATATATATACTACTTCAACAAACCAACAAAAAAACGTTAAAATTTATGATGTTTTTGTATTTTCTGATAGACACTCCACATAACGTATGTATGAAGATCCATACTACTCAGTTTTATTTTCGCAATTGATTCTATGTCATAGTGGTGTAATTGTTACTATTGTACAAATGGCAGGTGTTATCAATATATATATCTATATATATATATTCTGAGGAATGAAATCATCCTCCCTCTTAGCTTGAGGGATGAAGTGAGGTTGTAGGTACCACGTTGTCCCACAAGTATACACACTTAAGAGTTCACAAGGCATGAAGCCATTACAACAACATTAATAAGCACAAAGTCATTACAATTATTCCAGCCTAAGAGTGTGCATGAAATTTTCATGTAATTTCCATGTCCTAATATGTAAGCCAATCAAAATCCTTTAAATTTAAAAAGAGACACATGTAAATATTTTGGAGGGAAAATAAGAAACTACTTTTTAAATTATATTTTTGGCTTATCTCCTTATAGGTTTGCTCAAATTTCAAGTGTAGACACTCATTGGATGTAGAATTTAATTCCACATCCAATTAATACCCATTATGGATACTTCTAAGAAGATCCACATTGATTAAAAATTAAGATACATTAAAAATGTGCATTGAACATGTTTTTTTAATGTATCTTCAATTGTTATCAATGTGGGTCTTCTCACAAGTATGCATAATGGATACCCTTTGGATGTGAAATTTAATTTTGTACCCAACGAATGTCTAAATTTGAAATTTGAGTAAACCTATAAGGAGACAAGCCAAAAAAAAAATAGTTTTCTTCTTTTCTCCTCCAAAATTGATAAATCTTATTTTATTACTTTAACTATTATTTTATTATTTTTCCTTAGGAGGCAACGTTTAGGATGAAATTTCCTCTAATGGTGGAACATATAACAACCATTCCACCCAACTACCTTAGAAAACACCAATTGACTTAAAACATTTGGGCATTAGATACCACTTGAGAAACAAAGTCAGCATCCCTCTCAACCCAAAGGAAAGAGAGAGGTTGTTTGTACTAGTCCATCCCTTAGTATAGACTCACTTAAGAGTGAAACAAAGTTAATTTTTCTGATAGCTTCAACGTGTCAACTTATGACTCTTGAACTTGGGTGGGGAGGATAATAACTATTCAACCCAATCACCCAAGCTAAACTCAATTGACCATCCATATATATATGAATTTAATTCTATTTTAACTAGGAATTTATAAAGTATCAGGAAGTGTGAAACCTGTCAAGTTACAAAATTCCTTTTGCGTGCAAAACTTGATGAAAGGTTTGCGCTAAAGGAGCTATGATCCCTCTAAGTGCTTGATATATATAGGTTTAAGATGGATCTAGGTTGGTTTTTTTTGTATTAAGTCACACAAAATCTATTGAATATCTAAGTAATATGCTCATTTTATTTTAAATTTGCTAAGTTACCTTCGTTCGGTAAGAACATAGAGAGTATTAATAAGTTGAATGATGAAAAATGAAGTAAATATTTTGAATGGAAGGGAACAATGTATTAAATTTGTGTGATATAAATTATCAACACTAAGAATGTATAGAATTTTCTCCTGGAATAACCGCATCCATTGGTGTTACAATCGACCTTTCGAGCCATCCACCGTGGCTCATGATGAGCATACATCTATAAATGTGAAGGACAGATCTCAGGGCAGCTCGATAAATAGAGGAGTCAACTATTTGGAGAGTGAATTTTGTCAGCTGACCATGCCATTATTTATAACCATAATTTTTTTTTTGTTTTATTAATGATAATGATAATTAAATTTATTGGAAAATTAATTTAATTTAATATAAAATTTAAAATAATTTAAATTTTCATTATCATTAAAAAAATAAATCTAATTAAATTATGATTATAATAATGCATGGTCGGCTGAAAAAAATTCACTTCTCCACAAGCTCATCCTCATTTATTCCAGCTCCCACAAGACTATCTTCACATTATAGATGTCTCTTGATGATGGCCATGGTGGATGCTCAAAACATCTATTCTAACAACAATGGATGCAATAATTCCAAAAGGAAATTCAACACACAGTACAAACCGCAGAAGCCTAAAAACAACAATAAGAATGTAATCACTTACAAATAGTTTCTTTTGAGGTCAATGTCAATCTCTCTTCTACTTTTCTTATAGCTATGCCCGCTACTTTTGTCTTCTTTTCATATCAATCATATGAAAAGGGAGGTTGAAATCACAAAATATTCAAATAATTAACTCAATATATTATGGTAAACATCATACCCTATCTGTCTTGCTTCCCAATATTAATAATTCCTTTTTCCAATATCAATACTTGTGACCTATGGATTGTTAAACCCAAAGCAGGTTTTAAAGGAAAGTTATTTTAATTATTTTTTTAATAGGTGTAATTGGAAATATTTGAGGGAGTGAGTCATCCTATCTAAATCCCACATAGTTATCAAATCATACTAAAACGTATTTGGGTGGTTTTGGTGGTAAAATATCAAGATTATACAAAACAAATTCTGCAACTCTAAGAGCACCATTTATGAGTCTTGCATCAGTCCATATGTTTTATGTAAGCATCACCTAAGATCCATCTATAATAAGTAACTTAAGTTCCATGTATTTCATATATTTCCATGGAATAGTTTATTTTTTGTCTTGTAGCAAAACTAGCTATAATGGGATCATTTAGGTTTCACAAGCAACACTTATTATGATATTTTAAATCATCATTTATTGCAAACAAATGTATTTAATTATGAAAGGAATATTTGTGGAATAATCCCAAGGAACTATTTGTATAAGCCATGAGTAACTTCCAGTCTTTGACAGTTGACATTGTATCCCAACATTTATCAACAAATGAAAAAATCATTTTTTCTTATTGCTTTGTCCAAACAAAAACATTTTTTCTCATTGCCATGCCCATCTTGTTGAAACATAGTGCTAAGGGTAACCAATGTTGTGAATGAGTTCCATAATTCTTTGTAAGACCTTTATATGAATCTATAGGTTTAGCGATAACAAGTGGTAATTGGCCCAAATCATTGACCAATATAATTGGCCTCCCCCAAAAGGTATGTTAGAATTTCCAAGGAAATCCAGAAAAAGTCTAAAGTTAATGTTTTTTAACATATTTCTTACAATGAAACTCATTTCATTTATTATGATATATTCCACTTGCTTCATCTCTTCTTTTAATCTAATTAAATGTTATCCATGTAGATGTGTTATCTCTTTGATCTACACTTGAAGTGAAAATTTATTTTTTGTTGTAGATTTGTTCAAAGCTACAACACCTATAGTAGCTAAAAGAAGTGATGAAATCTTATTAGGAAGAGACTCAATCTCAAGGAAATTATTAATATCTCCAATCAAATAATTCTCTATTATGCCTATATTTCCTTTGATACATAGTGGATCAACCTCTGATCTATAATGGCCAAGGGTAATATCAAATTCTCTTATTTTTTTAACATGTAGAATTTCAAATGATTAAGGCCTTGGATGCTAGTTAGTGTGAATGGAATTCAACTTTTTCATTTGAGATATGAAATGAATAACACATTTGGAAGTGTCTTCATCCAAAAAAATTATCCAATTATGCATGACATCATGATCCCTATGTCCACACATATCAAACTCATTGTAATTTATAAATTTATTCTTATATAGTCTACAAATGATCTCCCACTCATCCTCCCTAGAATTTTCCAATGGAATTTGAACTTATTCTTTGGAAAATTAAATTGTATCAACACAAGGTAATGGATTGGGATCACATGCCATGGTTTGTATAAAAGATGTTCACAACTATGCAACTATTCTCATGAGGTAGGTGACCTGTCTATATATATAATATATATATATATATATATATAATATATATATATATATATATATATATATATATATATATATATATATATCTAGATATATATATAGATATATATATAGATAAGATATATAGATGTATATGTATATATATAGAGGTTATGGAAGGTCTTGTATAATACAACTTGGACCAATTTTTTTTTTATGAATTTCTCATCTTATCAATTAGGAACTAGATTATATAAAGGAAACAAACATATAATATTTTCATTATTATGATCTTCACATTTTATCCCCACGTCAACGTTTTTTTCATGACCATGATTTCTCTATATCAATCAATTGAAGTTCCTTAATATGGGTAGGTCGCATGGTATATACATCAATAAGAGAATTATCATCATCATTGTTATATGTATCAAAGTTTACTTGTTTGAAAATCTCCATATGAATATTTTCAACCACAAATCGATAACTACATTCAAAAAGAGGGAGATTTAGAAGCCAATGTCAAATATCTCATGCACCTATATCCCTATGAATAATGGTTTCACATAACATATTTCTATATGCACGTGTTAATGATTCATTTGGATTATGAATAGAAGATGTACATATCAATATATCATGGAATGTTTCTAATCCTTTGTCAAATTTTGTGGCATATGTTTCTATGTAACTGGTGACCACACACTTTGGAAGAACATGTTTCCAATCTATATAATCCCTTCAAAACATCAATGTTTGATGATTATGCGTGTTCAATATCTTGTCATTTTGTCTCATTTCATACTTCCCTTCTCCATTCTTATCAACATAAATTTTTAAATGATCACATTGATCCGATGGTGCCTTATATAGACATATGAATCTTCCTACCATCTTTCGAAGGTGGTATGTCTCATTGAATGTGGCATGATGCTCAACACAATTAAGAATTTCTTCGTAATAAATCACATGATCAGATTGAAATATATATTTTCTTGTACTTTAAACATAGATGATCATCAACATTGAGTCTAACTTGAATATTTCTTTGATGTTGAGCACATGGATTCATTGCATGTTCACATCTATCAAAATATTCCTTAGAAAATATAAACTATGTATGATCATCCCAATTCAATGTGTCCATATTAGCAACATTTTTTAACCATAGAAATATATCCACATTTGGATATCCACAATTTTTGCATTCATAGCAACACCAAAAATTTGCAGCCTAATGAAAATGTTTGAAAATTTCATCTTAGAAAGTTGTATGCCTTATGTACATATATTGTGCTACAATATGATGATTGTCAATTACATTTTCACGTCTCTATCTCCTTGTTTCCCCTAGATCATATAGCTTACACCAAGAATTAATTTATGAAAATTTGGCCATTTCATATTTATTGGACTTGATGTGAAGAATATTGTTATGGATCCAATCTGTTGAATCAATTTAGATAGCTCGATGGGACATTTTCTCCAATATCCACATGTGCCTTTTAGTACAGTTCCTAATCACATTAATCTTTATACAAGTCATGAATCTAGAATATTTTTTAAATTCTCTCATAGCTCCTACATTGTTGTAGGTAGATATGTCATATTTGTGTTTACAAAAACAATAAAGGAATATTAAGCATGATGTCTGATTATGATATTAATTAGAAAGTATCTAAAATAAGGGTGTGTTCCAAAATTGATTTCATGATATTTGAGAAGTTTTTTTGAATACTTATGCAGATTAAAATTTCTCCTTCATTGTTATAATCGTTATGCTTCTCCTCTTGGGAATAATGTTGGAAATGTGGCATCAAATAACCCCCAGTCTTATACTCATTAATTGGTGATGAGCGAGTGCCAAGGAAATTACGCACTTTAGTAAACACCTGAATTTTAAAATATGAATCCTCACACACATTACATACTTGAATGTCATCCAATCAATGAATCCTATATACTAAAGCTTTAACGTGAAATATTCATATCTGAAAATGTATTAATTATGTCATGCTCAATTTGATGTTCTTCAGGTGGCTCTATGCCAATAGTTTTTAAATTATTTCTCTTAGTGAGAGCTACTCTTCTTATTCTCATAGGATTTTCTTTCTCGGTGTCATTCTCCTTTGTATCATAGAGTTTTATTTTTCTTCAAGTTCACATTTTTTTTACTTGTTTTTTATTTTCATTAATTGTCATGTGTCATTCCTTTCTTTGTCAATATGCCATTTTTCGTGTAAAATTTTGGTTTTTTTTTGTCATTGATGTTGTTCAACTGTCATGTGTGTGGCATTTTTTTGTTGATACATTCTTTTTTCATTAAGTATTTTTCTCTCTATATATCTATTGTTGTTTTGTGACTTTCTTTTTGTTGATACGCTCTTTGTCCCTTAGCATTTTGTCAATGATATTCCTTTAATATGTCAATTGGAACTCGCAACATCTATATTTCTAGTAATGCTCTTTGTTTGTAAATATTTTGGTTTCTTTCATATTCCATTATACCCATGTATAAAAGAAATCAATTCAATCTATTAATATACACTTAAATAAAAGAAATCCATCAATATACATTGAAATCAATGCAATCAATTAATTTAATCACATTAAAACTAATGCATTAGTTGAACCTATATTAACCTACACCATAGACATTAAATTGGCCTACACTTAAGTAAATTATTTATCAATTATAGTTTCAAATCAATTCCTAATCCCTATATCAATTGATCCCCATGGATTTGATCATTATTTTCATAGTAAATGTCTATGTGGTGAATGTAATAATAAAACATCTATTTGTGTGCTCTTTCATTCACAAATTTAGACTAATTCATATATGTAGACTAAAATTCTTGTTTATTTAGATCATTATTTGAAATCATGAACCATGTGGATGACGAAGCTCTCTTTCACCAATGCCTATTTGACTAATACCACTTTATCTCATGTTTTAACTTATCTAGTGTAGCTTTGTTTTACATTTAAGTTATTATTATTATCATTAAGAACTTGTTTCTACCTCTTCGTATCATGCATTGCAATTTCAAAATTTGAATAAATTGAGATCATTTATCGATTAAATTATACACTTCTATTTAAAATAATGATCTAAATATAACTTACAATAAAATCGTCAAGTCGGAATTAGATTTCTATATATCTTAAATACTTATAATTTTTACTCTCATAGATTTACCTCACACAAAAATGTTTTAAGTATGATATCATTGTATTTAAAATGTTATTAGCATTAAGCACTTTCTTTTATCTTCTCTTATCATGGATTGCAATTTACAAATTTTCATAGTTTTAGGTCATTTATCAATTAAATTATGTGTTCATATTTCAAATAATGATCTAAGTATATGTCAAAATGAAATCATCAAGTAAGATTTTTTTTTCTTTATATATATATATATATATATTAATTGGTTTTTTTCTTTAATACGAATTTACTCCAAACAAAGTGTTCGTTATATATATATATATATATATATATATATTATATATATATATATATATATATATATATATATATATATATATATATATATATATATATATATATATTATATAATTAATTTTTCATTTATATATTTGAAATACTTATTAATTTTTACTTGAATAAAATTTACTTCCCACATAAACATATTTTTTAATAGGGAATCAACAACTAGGTCAGTTTTGTACTCATGTGACATGGACTTGATTTCAAATGCTTCCACTACAATCCCTAGGTGCTTACGAATGTCCCATCAATTATTTTTTCTTAAACATGCTTAATTTTATTTCACATCAAATAATGATACATAGGAATACATGAATGAGTTCACAAGATAGAGAAACTACTTGATAACACAATCAACTTGGTTGAGTAAATATCTCAAACACACAATAATCTATGAAGCATCTAGTTGGATAATATCTCTCAGCTAACTAGATATAAATAACTTCTAAATAATAGGAACATACTCCTTTACTTAGAAAGAATCACACCTAAAATAAGTACAAATTATATTCTCTAATACTCCCCCTTAATGACTACATGTATTGATCCCAATCAACAAAGTTGAGTTGTGGTCCAACCTGGTGTTTACAAACATTATTAAAAAAATTGATAGCCATATAAAGGAATAACCATCCACCACAATGCATGGGTCACTAGCCACAAAAGCCACCAATCTACTAGATTTCCCTTCACATACATGGTTCATTCAATTGTAATTATATTCATACCTATATGTGTACCCATAGGTCCTTGCCCATTATCTTTTTTTTTTGCTGAATTAAGTGTCAGTCCTTCTATTCAACTATATAATAAAAACACATTACATAATGTACAAAAATCCAAAGGAGATGTGCGCCATATCTTTATCTAGTCACACATAGCCTTGAAAACTGAGCCAAAACCCAACAATCCGGGCCCAGGGCCCACAAAAAATTACGTCCTAACCTCCAAAATCAATCTAGCACTAAGACCGTGAGATTTGCAATCTGATATCTAACAGTCGAGACATAATTTCAGAACACTAACAAGCAAACCCTTTAATCATTATATGGGACCCGATAAGCATTTAGAAACAACAATATTAAATTTCGGGTCCACCTGGGAGGATAACCCTCACGCATGTAATCAGCCCGAAATCCACTATATGCGGGTGATCCACGCCAAGAAAAGTAACTTGCTCGGTGTTTAACCCTGCTTTCGGACCAGATGTCTAATAAATCCACCGTTCAAGGCAATTTCGAGTCCATTTGGCATGGTAACCCCCTTGATATTTGCCATGCGAAATTAATAATATTGCGTCTATTTCACTTATCTGCTTGCACATTAACAAATCTTCTTGCATAGCCAATGAAAAGGCAATCTGTAGTATATCTCATATTCATGTAAAGACTTGCTTTATATATTGAATCCTGTCCGAGAACATATTGCAGCCTGCAGACCGGACATCCTGTTCGAATATATCCTTGAACTGATGCACCATATAGACCAAATTCCTTTGTTTCCATAAGTCTATAACTTTCTAGCTTCCCCTACTCTGATAGAATTCCCTATCTACATTCGCCTGTCTGAGACACTCTTCCATCAAAATGCCATGGGGGATCTCTATACATTCATATTTTTTGTTGCTTTTAGGACATAGTGTGCCTTCATTAGCTAAGATATCTACTAATTTCTTGGATGTTCGGAGCACATGAGTGAAACTTAGGGCTCTCATGTCCTGTAGGTGGGATTAAATCCGTTGATAAACTTGCAAAAGATGCCAATGTCTCAATACTTTGTCCAGAGCTGATCCATAGAAAATTTTATTGATTGAATTAATAATCAATTCGGAATCAGCTTCAATTATAGTATTATGAAGATTAGAGTCCCTCAAGATTTCTAAGCATTTCTCAAGGGCCATGAGCTCTACCATATGATTAGTGGCTTCCCCAAATGACTATGAAAGATTCTTTTTATGAAACCCTTTTCATCTCTTATCACTCCTCCATACCCAACCATGTGCATGTTTCCTTTTGAGGCCCCATCTATGTTACATTTCATAAAACCCTAAGGGGGAGGATGCCAGAAATCCTTATCAGCAGTCATATGACTGGCATTCTTATTTTTTCCCTGTGGGACAAGCCCTTAAGGACCCAAATGTAATAGTATCTACACATCTGTATCTTTAGGTTTGTCCTCAGGGGGGTTTTTAATCAGGGTTCCTACCATCTCATTCAGCTGTCTTAAAATCTGAGCCATGATACTCTGGAAAGAACCCTTCCTGTTCTTGAATATTCTGTTGTTGCGTTCTTTCCAGACATCCCAGATTAGAAAGCATGGAGCTAAAGCCCAAGCTTTGTTGACTATTTCATTATTAGAGAAATTTTTCCTCCACTTCTTCAAGGTGCTCGTAATGCTGCCCATGTCCATGTTTGTTTGTCTGAATATTGAAGTTATCCAATTCCACAAGGTGGATGTGAATGGGCAAAGGTTGAGAAGGTGATCCATAGTATCTTCTTGTAATTCACATAGATGACATCTAGATGGACCAGATACCCCTATTTTCCTTAGGTTTTCCCAGGTCGATTTTTTTTTATGCTACACTAACCGCATGAACAGTTTGATTTGGAAAGTCAAGCCGAAGGGCTATGCACTTGGCCTCTTTCAGGTTAAATGTTCCTTCACTATTTTTTCCCCATCTCACCTGGTTTGAATCTGCTGATGTCAGAATATTTATCTGTTCTAGTATGGCTATTAAAGCTTCCGCCTATGCCTTCAATGAGGAGTCATCACTGTATACTAGATTCTTCCATATTCTCCATTTTACTTTGCTTTTTTCCTGATCCCAGAAGTCATTTACTCTGAGTAACCATTTGTTGTCAGTATCGTTCTTAAGATTTGCAAATTCTTCTCTTAATAGTTTAGGTTCTTGTTGCCAATTAT
The DNA here is from genome assembly GCA_000404065.3 of Pinus taeda. NCBI lineage: Eukaryota > Viridiplantae > Streptophyta > Pinopsida > Pinales > Pinaceae > Pinus > Pinus taeda. The sequence continues at coordinate 251,014 of APFE031484817.1, read as the reverse complement.
CTACCCAAAACTAAGCAAGAGTTCCATCTCTAATTTCCCAGAAAGTGTGTTTTCGAACAATGGCTCTATTCTCCCATGCTTTATTCCAAATGTGGGAGCTTTTGATGAGACCAAACATTCTAATGTGATCCCTTTCTTGCCAATTGTTTGCATATTTCTATTTCCAAATTTGGGCCCAAGGGGAAGCCGAATCTTTTATCCATGTCCACCATAATTTTGCCCCCAAAACTTTGTTTAGAATTTTAGGATCATCAAGTCCCAAACCTCCATGTGTTTTTGGTTTACAAATCTTTTCCTAGGCTACCAAGGCCAATTTTGTTTTCTCTTCCCTTTTGCCCCAAAGAAATTCTCTTTGGATATTTCTACATTGTTGCATGACTCATTTAGGAGCTGGAAGGGCTGAAAAAATAAAGATGGGGACATTTTGTAGGACTGCTTTTGTAAGCACTAGTCGTCTTGCAAAATTCAAATATCTGTTTGTCCACTTCCAGATTTTGTCTTGGAGCTTATTAGTCATAGGCTCCCAGACTATCTTGCTCAGAGGTTTGTTTGTTAGTGGTACTCCCAAATATTTGGAGGGTAACATATCTCTTTGAAAGCCTAGGATTCTAGATATATTTCTCTGAATAACAATGTTAGTACTAAAAAATAAAATCTTTGGTTTGGTCAGGCTTACCTCTGTACCCACAGCCATTGCAAATTCTTTCAAGATTTGTTTGTAGGCTAGAGCTTCCATGACCGTGGGTATAGTGTGTAGCATGGTATCGTCCACAAATTGTTAATGGGTCAAAGCATCTCCATTCATGGTGAGTTTGAGACCCTGAATTTTGCCTTCTGCTTTGGAAGATTTGATATAATTTCCAAGCCCTTCCATCATGAGAATAAAGAGGAAGGCTGAGAGTTGATCTCCTTGTCTGAGTCCTCTCATAGGCTTAAAGGTTTTGGATGGTGAACCATTTAATAGGATTGAAAAACTAGAGGTAGTTACAAGGGCCATTACCCATCTTACCTAGTTATGGTCAAATCCATATGCTATAAGAACTCTCCCGATGTAAGCCCAACTTAGCTTATCATATGCCTCTTCAATGTCAAGTTGCATAATCATCCATGCCTTTCTATTGCTCTTACGTGAGTGAACTACCTCATGAGCTTGAATGATGTTGTTGAGAATTTGTCTCCCTTCCACATACCTAGTTTGCTCCTAAGAGATGAGAGTTGGAAGAAGGGGCTTAAGCCTATTGGCAATTATTTTGGAAATAATTTTGTACACCACATTGTATAAGGCTATTGGTCTGAATATGTCTGGTGTCATAGCATTATCCTGCTTTGGAATCAAGGATATGAAAGAGGTATTGAGCGCCTTCAAAACAGTTTTGTTTTTTGTTGAGTCCTCCACCACATCAAGGATGTCATGCTTGACTATTCCCCAACATGATTTAAAGAAGTCAACATTAAAACCATCCACACCTAGCGCCTTCCCATTTTGCATCTCTTTGATGACTTCGCTAACCTCCTCTTCATTCAAAGGCCTATTTAGATTATAATTGTCTTCTCTTGTCACAAGCTTAGGAATGTGCTTTGTAAATTCATTGATGAATTGTGATCTATCTAAGAGAGGTTCCTCAACTATGCCTTGGAAATTTTGAACCAGTACAGCTTCTATATCTTTGTGGGTATTGAGTTGATTTCCTTGAGAATCATTAATTTTCAAAATCTTGTTATGAGACTTGTACTCCATGGTGGATTTGTGAAAAAACCTTGTATTCATTTCTCCTTCTTTTAACCATTATATCCTTGATTTCTATTTCGAGAATATCTCCTCTTGCTTTCATAATACTTCCCATTCCCATTGATGGTAGTTGGCTTGTTCCTTTCTTTCCTCATTGAAGCCATCTGTAATGAGGTTCTGGTTAATTTCATGTAGCTTTTGTTTAGCAACTTTGTTGGCTTCAAAAATGTTTCCAAACTCATTCTTATTCCAATCTTTAAGCTTGAGTTTGATGTGTTTCAATATTTTATGCAGGAGGAACATTTTAGTGCCCTAAACTTGCATATCCTCTGTCCACCATTTTTCAATATTGTTGATAAAGTCAGGATGGGTAAGACAAATGTTTTCAAACATGAAAGGTCTATTTCTTGGTGTTCCTATAAAGGATGCTTCCAGTTGAATAGGCCAGTGATCCGAGCCACCAAAAGGGAGTATCATAGCTGACATATCAAGGCCCGTAAGGATAAGGTCCTCTCAGATAATAATTTTGTCTAGTTTTGAGGCCACTTGAGACTCTCCTCCCCTTTTATTATTCTAGGTAAATATGCCATTACCTATCTCTTTCTTTATTAGCCTCATATTGCTTATAAAATTATGAAAATATATGGAATCTCTGCCTAGTGATCTAGTTCCACTTTTTTTTTAGACAGGGACTTGATCATGTTAAAGTCCCCTCCCAAAATCCAGGGGACACTCGAATTTCTGTCCCTTAGTTCCTCCAGTGATGTAAGAAGCATGAGTTTGTCTTCAGGCTTCTGTGGACCATAAAAATTTATGATCAAATAAACTTCCTTGTCCCCCAAAGGTTGAATAACCACATATAGGTAGTTCTTGGATGCTTCAGCATCTAGGATTCCTAGTTTCTGAGGGTTCCCAAGTGTGAGAATTCCTCCTGCTATTTTTTTTCTTTAACTTCTAGATATTCATATTTAATCAACCGTTTGCTGTGTATTTCTCTTATTTTGTCTATTGAACATTTTGTTTCCTCGATAAATATCGTGTCTAATTTTTCTTCTTTCATTCTCTTGTTGAGATTTCTCTATTTCCTTTTGCTTCCTAGACCTCTAATATTCCATGTTGTAAGCGTCATTAAGAAAGATTTTTAAATGAGTAACTAGTGAGGTATTTCATCTTACCTAAGTTGATCATGAGTTTTCCACATCCAATCAATAGCTCATTCTATTTTTTCCTACCTCTTTTCCTTCATGGGTTCTTGGGAGCTTGTCCTCCTGTTGCCTCCATAGTTTTAACCCGTCCATTATCTTGACTATCATAGTTTCTTTTTATCCCTGCACCCTTTGCCTGCATTCTCTAGAGGAAAAGTTGTTGTACTATGTTAAATTCATCTGGAGGTAGCGAATCCACTCCTTTGGTTGTTCCTTCCTCCAAGAACTTTTCTAAATTGAGATGCTCACTTTCCAGTGTTTCTTGCAGTTTAGTATCCTCCATAACCACTTTGGTTGGGGTGATTTCTTGGTCCCTATCAAGTTCCATAGTGCTTGGTTGATCCTCCCTTTTCTAGCTTTTATCAGGTCTATCCTCCATGCTGTCATCCTTTTCCTTCTCTCTAGGATTGTCCTTCATTTCTTTATTCATTCTTTCCTCCCCCTCTTCTTCTTATAATATCTTGAACCTATTATGACTAGGATGTTTTTCCTCATTGATTTTTTTTTGTTATTTCCTTCCTCCTTTTCCTCTGCCCCCCACCTTGGTAAAGCTTTCAGTCTCTTTAGTTGAGGTTTCTTTGATACTAGTCTCCATTTTGCTTAAAGGCCAGTCTCTGAAGAGGTGCTTGGGTTCGTGGCATTTGTGGGATTTGAAGGGTACATGCTCATAATCCATCACATGTACCCAATCTTCATCAAATACTTATAGATTTATTTCATCCGGTAGAGCCCCAAAAAGGTCCATTTCCACGCATATCCGAGCAAATGACGTATATTTTCCACATAGAGTGGCCTCTGATATTTTTTAAAAATGCCCTAGTTTATTACCTATGGCTTTTAGTGATTCTGGTAGCCAGTAATCTAGAGGTAGGGAATATAGTCTTACCCATACTAGCACTGAAGTAAATGTTTCTTGCCCCAGAACAAAGTTCCTAACCCATGGCCTCATATAGAGGCCTACAACCGCATAGAAGTAAGGTCCTCCTTCTAACACTCTATCTTTATCTACTAGTTTTGCAAACCCTAAGATGTAAATATATTTCTCCCTTAGGTTTCCAATGGTTCTTTATCCATATGTGTAGGGCTTTCTCTGTTTTCCAAAACCCCATGAATTTAAATATCACTACATGATTCGCCATGTGCTCCTAGTGCACCTGTAGCGTTGGATCACTTAGCACCACTCAAGGTGTGATGGATGTAGGTTTACATGGTCTTTTTCAACTATTGGGGTTAGTTTTCTAACTGTCTACTCCTGTACGCTTCTCTTTTCTTCCTTAATCCTATGTTTCTGCCTGCCTTTGTGGTCTACTGATTTCCTATTTTTCTCTTTCTGTGTCCCCGGATCACTTCCATGGGCTTCTTGAAGCAGTTTGAAACAACATGACAGTAGGAGGGAGTGAAGCTCCCCCCTTATCGCCCTTCCATGGTTCCCAATGCTACACTCCTCCTTCAAACCCTAATTCTGCACATTTTTCCTCCTTTGCTCTCTTCCTCAGGTCCTTGCCCATTATCATCATCCTAGATTTTCTTGAATTACCTATGACCTTGATTTGGGTTTTCTTGGCTTACCCTGAACCATGCTTAGTGTTCTTTCGATTGACACTTATCCATGCTACATGAATCCCTGTCTGCTTCTCCCTCACAAGTGGTTTATGGCTTACCACAAACCTACACTACAAAGTGCTTTCCAGCTTACCACAAACCTACACTTACAAGGTGTTTTTAATATTACCAAAAAATACATGGGGGTATACATTAATAATTATGCTTACATCACAAGTGGCTTAGGTACATTCACACTCCATCCATGGAGATACCGAGTACATACATTTTCAAATGTTGTTAATTTAACATAAAAAATAACATATAGACTTGTTATAACTAGCGTAACTAACATGAAAATATTGTAATGAGCATGTTACATGCATTTACCTACATTTTTCCACCATCCAATAAAAGTTGTTGCTCTAACCAATACTATCCTTTGCTACCATTTTCAATTTTTTCATGAGACTTCTTTGCTTTAAGTATTTTTCATGTCTTTATAATATTATTAGTTGAAAAATTGTTATAGATAACTGAGTCTATTTTTGGAATTACCAATTCCAACAGAGACTCAAACTCATGATAGTAGTTGGCTAGACTAATTGTAATAACACCAAGATTTAAATTATGTCAACCAAAATTATATCAATACATTAGTACATGAATTAATATACTCCAACAACTAACTTTGACCATACTTAGTTATAAATAATATCAAAGTCTTGAAGTAACTATAACACCCTCCTCCCACATTTCCCCATGTTAACCGGTCCGCTGGGGTTAAAATGTGAAGAGAGGATACTATGATGTGATTCAATCCCCATCTATCATTAAGGAAGTGGAACTGACAAAACAAAACCAATCTGACCTTCCACATGCTACAGAACCTTCAAGAGCCAACCAAACCTTCCAAGTGACCAACCCCCAAGGCAACTTGACATTTCACTAATCTGGACCCCAAGCCCCTCCATGATAAGAAATGCATGTGGTTGAGGCCTTCCAGTCACTCCCACAACAAGGGAATGCGAGCGAATATGGAAATTTTCAGCTAGTTTTTGTCAGCGACACTCGATTCTGTGCCACATTTTCAAGGCCAAGACTTAGGCCACTACCCAAAACTTCATGACACTTTTGAGAAATGATAAATAAAATTTGAACATAGGAACTAATGAAAACACTTTATCAATAACTCGGTTGGACCCCTACTAGCCATGACGGGCATTTCATCAAACATGTCACAAATATGAAATCTATAGGTCGTAATAACATATCTGAGCATAGGGGTCTCATACTTATCTGAGATTCGTAAAGAAGCATTGTTGCCATATCACAAAAGTTTCATTATCATCTATTAGGTCATATGTTCATTGTACATTCCTTTCCAAATGAAAACATGATTAGAGCCATATATGAAGTTTTTCATAAAACGTGCTCATAACTAGCATATAACCAACAAAAATAACAAGGATATCATAGTCATAAAATCCACAAACGAAGGAATATATTTACACATGAAATACCAAGGAGAAGAAGCTATTATTAATGACTCAAAATCAAACAAATTTTGGACTTCCACGAACCACTTGACAATAGGTTCACTGAACCAAATCTTTCTTTTAGCCAATCACCCCCGGGCCATATTACAAGCATGAATGTGGGACTCAAAACTAAACCAAACTAGGTTTCCTCATGCCTTACCACAATCCATGTTGTGAATCACAATTGTAATTATGCAAAAAACTACAGGTGTTATTCAACGATTGCATCGCAAAAGATAAGGATCCACAAGAGGGGATTAGTCCATGACATGAAAAACACGGGGAGCATTGGTTTATCCAATGTCCAACAATCTCCCCCCAACACAATCTGGGTGTGTATCAAACTTGCGACCTACGCTCTGATACCACTTATTGGGAATCCTGATTGTTGTTATACCAAAACCCGCAAGTGTTAGCCAATGATTTCATTTCCAAGGATAAGGATCTATGAGAGGTGGTTAGTCCATGTCCTGAAACGTATGAGGGTCATTGGTTTATCCAATGTCCAACAATCCCCACCATATCACTAGGCCCTAAACAAGAATGGATGCAACCAAATTTCTCTAGCTACACTGTGAGGAATTTGGATATCTCCTAGTCTCTAGGCTTTACCGTATATCCCACCATACAATAGTTAAGGATTCCTAAGCCTAATCAAGACTCTGCCCTACATGATTGACCATATATCCCACCATTCATTGGTTAAGGATTTCAAGGTCTGATTGAGTGCACACACCTATAGGATTTACCCTGTATCCCTCCATTCACTAGTCGAGGATTCCTAGGCTCATTGAGGAACACAAAATTTGTCTTTACCACAATCCTAGTCCGGTCAAGGGATTCATAGGCCTTGTTTTCTTTCTTTTAGATACCACCTCAATTAGCTTCAAAACCATCTCAAAATCCACCTTAACCAAATAAAAAAGAACCCATCACAACATGGCTATCGAGAAATGGTAAGGAAAAGCTGAAAAACACTATCACACCTGGAAAACCCCAAGCCAATGGCAACAAGAGAACCAAATACACATATGCATGTACCATGCATGCCTAAAATATCAAGGAAATAACACATGAAAATAGATACATAAAAGTAGTCCCATTTTACTTGCTTGATGTTGCTTTTCCTTGCTTGATCTTTTGTTTCCTTTTTCCTTCTTGGTCCTTCCTTTGCTTTCCTCGATCCAATGCTAGAGTTCTCCAAGAATGCTCTGTGTGTGAGATTGAGAGCGAGAGAATAGAGATCAAAAATTTAACTAACGAAAGGTATTAATTGATTCTTAGAAGCTTTTTTATTAATGAGGCCTCTATTTTCTTAAATTTTTTATTATTTTCCTTCATTTTCCTCCTCACATGCAACTTGTGTCCCTCCACAATTGTTTTCTCCTAATTTCCATTATTTTCATAAATAAAATTCCAGTTAATGCCTCATGCCTTTCCAGATCCCTTTCCATTGCCTTTTGTCAATTTCCTTAGCCATACTAAACTAAGTGAACACCCACAATATGATATTTTTCCCAACAATCAACTTGGAATATGTGTCCCATGACCTTGGTTATTTTTTTTCTTCTATTAAATTTATTACATGGAATTTTCATCAAGGCTATTACAGAACCGTCCCCCTTGGGGGAACACCATCCTCAGTGTTCAATGATACCGACAACCCACAAGAATGTTGAAAGAAAAATATACTACCGATGGATCTTTATAACTTAGCTCGATGTAGTATTTACATTGATCAACCTGATGAGAAGAAAACCAACATGACATCATAACAACATGAAAACCATAATGACATGGCACCAATACTGCTTATTGGAGCTTTATAACATAGCTCATGGTCATCTTTACATCCATATACATATGTACATATACCAAAAACATAACACCAAAACATTCGCTCAACCAGCAAATAAAGGAGGATACATAGCCCGCATCTAATCTTCCATCTCCCATGTATCTTTGTCAGGCCCAAAGTCATTCCACTGCACTTTAACCTGGTTGATTTCTTTTTTTTCTAGAGCATGAGCATCTTTCTCTACAATATAAATTGAGGTGCGAGTTCGAATTCTCCATTTTTCTCCATCTGCAGTACAAACCAGTCAATCACATGATCAACATCTTTAACAAACCTTTGAAGAAATGACACATGGAAAAATTCATGGAATTTCACTATTATAGGCAATGCATGTCAATAAGCTACTAGTCCAATCCTAGTGCAATCCTTTCATTAATATTGAAAGGTCCACAAAACCAAGGTGTCAACCTGGAACACGATCCAATACTCAAGGAGCTCTTCTTCGGCTTGATGCAAAAGTACACCTATTCCCCAACTTGAAACTCCTTAAACAACCTATTCTAAGATGCATAACTATTCTTCTGTTGGCTTTAGATTTTTCTTGATTACCTACATTTCTTGTTCCATCTCTACCAACATATATGGTCTAATCAACACCCTGTTCACTAAATCACTCCAATTGATGGGAGTATTACAACTTTACCCATAGATTGCCTTAAATGAACTTATCCTCAAATATCCCTGGTACCCATTGTTATAAGCAAACTCAACACTACTACTAAGTGCTTGTCATGTTCTTCCTCATTTTTAGAATAATCAAGATGTCATCAATGAGTACAATAACAAACATTTATAGATAAGGAAGCAATACATTATTCATCAAGTACATAAAAGTAGCTAGAGCATTAGTCAAACCAGATGGAACTACAAAAAACTCATAATCCGCATACCTAGCCCAGAAATATGTCTTGTAAATGTCCTCTTCCTTGATGCATACTTGATGATATCTGGATCTCAGATCGATATTCGAGAACACTGCTACTCCCTTCAACTGATTGAACAAGTCATCAATCCTCGACAGCAGATACATGTTCTTGATGGTCACCTTATTCAACTACGTGTAGTGAATGCATAGCCTGATAGTAGCATCCTTCTTCTTCACAAACAACACTAGTGAACCCCAAGGTGATACGCTTGGCCTAACGTGTCCCTTGTCAATAATTTCCTTCAATTGTAATTGGCGCTCTACTAGCTCTAATGATCTCATCCTATATAGTGCCTTTGATGCTAGTGGTACCCTTGGTACCAACTCAATGGAAACGTACACTGCTCTGTGAGGTGGCAACTCTGAAATATTGACTAGAAACACATGCTCTGATACCACTCTAAAAAACCCTCCTCCCAAATTTACCTAATATAACTATTCTGATGGGGTAAAAATGTGAGAAGAGGCTACTATGATGTGACTCAACTATCCATGTACAGTTAAGAAGTGGAACCAACAAAGCCGAACCAATCTGACTTTCCACACATGCTACAGAACCTTTAGGATCCAACCAATCCTTCTAGGTGACCAACCCCAAAGGAAAATTAACATTTCAATGATCTGTACCCCTAGTTGCTCCCATGAGAAGACATGCATGTGGTCGAGGCCTTCCATCCGGTTCCAGAGGAAGCACATGGTAGTGAGTATGGCAATTTTCAGCTAGTTCTAAGCTAGTGTCCCTAGATTTGGGCCACTTTTTCAGGGCTACGACTCAAGCCACTACTGATAACTTCATGAAACTTTCACAAATGATAAATAAGATTGGAACAAAGGTATTAATGAAAATACTTGATCAATTACTAGGCTAGATCCCTACTAGAAATGAAAGGCATTGCATCAAACATGTCATAAATATGAAATCTACAGGTCATAACAATAGATCTAAGAATAAGGGTCTCATACTTCTATGATATTCATAAAGAAGCATTCTTAACATATCACAATAGCTACATTATCATCTATTAGGTCATATATTCATTGTACATTCCATTGCAAATCAGAACATGATGAGAGCCATACATCAAGTATGTCATAAAACATACTCGTAAACAACAAATAACCAACAAAAATAAAAAGGATTTAACATTCATAAAATCCACATACGTAGCAGTATATTTACACATTAAATACCAAGGAGAAGAAGATATTATTAATTAATGCAAAATCCAACTAGGTTTGGGTCTTCCACGAATCACTTGACCATATATTGGCTGAACCAAATCTTTCATCCAATCACCTGTGTGCCATATTCAAAGAATGAATGTGGGACTCAAAACTAAACCAAACCAACTTTCCTCAATCTTAACCTCAATCCCCACCAGATCACTAGGCCCTAAGCAAGCATGGATGCCACCATATTTCTCCACCTACACCATAAGGCGTTTACTTGTCTCTTAGGCTGTAGACTTTACCATATATCCTGCCATACAATAGAAGAGTATTCCTAAGCCCAATGAAGACAAACACCCAATTCCTTCTCCTCAACCATGTGCACATACACATAGTGTGCATCACACATACAACCACACACAACATAAAACACCATGCAATACATACATCTACATCTAACACACAACACATACACCTACACCCAGTGTACAACACAACATAATGCATGTGTCGACACCCAATGTACACCACCACACAATACATATACATACACAGAGTACAACACAATGGATACACATGCGTTGATACCATGACTAAATAATGCACAAAGATAGTAGTGCATGACCACAACACAACATGTATGACACATGCACAATACCACATCTACTCTAGTACCATATCTATAACATGTACACAGTACTAGTTGTACAAAGCACCGCCTACACAACGTGTGCACAACATCACATGTAAATGACACTACCTACGCAATAAGTGCGCAATACCACATGTACATCGTACCACCTGTACAACCTATACACAATGCCATACATACACAACACCACATGCACAACATGTACACGACACCACATGTACACAACACCATGTGCATGATATTGACACAACACTAACTGCACACAATGCCATATGGACAACATGTACATGACACCACATTCTCACAACACCATATGTACATAGTACCACTTGTACAACATGCACGCAACACCACATGTACATAGAAACCTATTTACACAACACTGCATATCCAGCATGCACATAGCACCATATGCACACAACACCACATATCCATCATTTGCATAGTACAATATATACACAACATCACATATCCAACATGTACAGACCACCATCTACACCCAACACTGCATATGAAATATTCACAGAACACTATATGTACCACCTTGTACATAACATTATATAAACATGTATACACACTACATATACATAACACCGCATGCACACAATGTAACATATGAAACATGTACAACATATACAAAATATGCAGAACATTAGTGCCACACATCCAAAACCCGATTGTCTCTACCAAGCAACCTTGCTTCTAGTGTCTTATCCATGCTTTGCCCAATAAGCCATAGACCACTTTGGTTACCTGCCATAACATAAACATAGATATAGTATAATAAAATAATATCAATTCATATCCACATAATACTAACCTCGTATACTTGTCATGATTACACTCCCCACTTGATTCCCAATAAGACCAGGAACCTCGTCATGCAATTCCCCTACATAAGGAATTATTCCTCCACAAGAATGATCCCTAACAACCATGTCAGACAGTGACATAGATACATAGATACATATATAGAAACATTAGCATAAAACAATCATGATCTTGTCAGACAATGACATATATACACACATACATACGTATATAAACATCATGATAATCATGATCATAACATAATTACTAGATATCATAAGGTCAAAGTTAAGAGAACTCCCTTTATGCATGCAACACATGTGCGACATTGACAAAAACAGTTCTCAACATAGCCAAGGCATATGATTCCTCAAATCCATTCACCTTACCTTTCTTGATTACCTTTCCCATGGTTGTACTTCCACTGTCCATTTATACCAATGTACCGAACCAAGCCAACCAATTGTCATATTCTTACCTTCAAGTGCCATTGTACGTGCACTGACTTCATATGGGTCCTACATTTCCTTATGGGTTTCATTCAAATTTTTCCAAGGTCCATTAAGTTTCCTATTTCCTAAACTGATTCCCAAGACTCAAAAAATAAAATGAACGACAATAAACAAACAAGAAGAAACCATGAAAATCAATAACAATACAACACTACAAAAAAATTGGCAAGGCCTTGCACCAAACATAAACAAAGCTACAGATCAATCATAAACAAATTGCAAAAGACTGAAAACATAACACAAACAATAGGTGCCATGACTCAATCCCCATGGCTCCCAATGCATCCGAGGGAAAGCTCAACCTGAGCCTTCTTCAATATTTCATGGCAGTCTCTTTGCCATGCAAGCCCCTGCATTGTATTACCATGAACACATAACTATCAGTGCATAAATAAACATAACAACGTACTAGTTACATTACCTTGTTGTTTCAAGCACGCTGCTTGCAACTAAACACATCCACACAATCTCTCAAGGGACTCCAATTCCCTTGACAGATCGACCTATAACTAGAGACTAGCTAATATACATGTCAATAAGTACATGTTCATGAGTCTAGCACATATCCAAATAATGTCAGACAATATTAAGGTTATGAATACTTCTTGTATGCAAAGCACTTATTTGTTTGGATTATGGATTCCAAAGATAGACAAAGGAATTCTTTCCCAATTCGTTTCTTTTACCGTTTTACCTTGTTGCAATTGAGGCTTACCATGTACTATCACATCACCCAACCATTTATTTATATAAACACACCAACTACTATCGTCTCATGTTAATACCAAGCACATTTCTTGTAACTTCTCACACATGTCAACCACATCTTCCAAGTATGAAGACAATTATATTTATCAATTTGAGATCAACCTTTACCAAGACTAATAATCATGTTATAATTCATAGTCAACTCATAGTCATTAGACATAATACTATAATTGTCACCTACTACACTCAAGTACATGTCAACTGTCTCAACACATATGTGTTAGTAGGACCATCTTAAAACAAGATCATTTCTTCGTGAAATCTTACAGACATATACTCATATCATGCAATTAATCAAACATTCAAGCATACTATAAACAAACCATGTTAGATAAATCAACTAGATGACATAATAGACACCAAACACTCAAACACCAAATAGATGACATAATCAAACAGTCAAACACCAAATATATGCCATAATAAAACTCATCCCTTAATGTATCTCAAGGGAGGATATTTTGTTTTCATAATCAAGCTATATTAGTACAATATAACTTCACAACAGATCATCTCAAACATAAGTAAGATCATGATGTCCATAACAGTAAATAACTAACATGTTCACATCATAAGCTCATAAACATTGTCATTCATGCATAATAATCACATATGTATGATTAGTCTAGATTAGTATGACCTACTATCCCAACATATTAACTCATACCTAAATGCCGTAACCCTAACCATCTACATAGGCCAATCAATGTTAACATAATACATATAACACAAAGATCTTAAATACAATAACCCTAATCATCAAGTTACTTGGATATAAAAACAAAAAATTATATATCATACTCCTAAACTATCATATAACAGCCACAAGTTAACCTATAGCATACTCATCAACAACATATAACATAATCATCACGCTAACTATTATATAACAACAACAACAAGTTAACCTATAACATACTCATCAAAAACATATAACATAATCAATAACTTATCTAACATAAAACAAGAATATCAACGCATACAACCACAGGTTACTATCATTGATGAGTATCTCACACATGCATATGACTATACTAATTAAATAGCATATATCATGTATGTAACCATAACCTTAATAGACATGTACATAAACCTAATGTATATAACACTAATTCATATAAAAATCCATTAACTAACATACCTCTTTCCAAACATACAATACAAGTAGGATGACATGCTCTCGCCTCAAAATCCAAAGCTACAACTTCATTTTGATGGTTTGCATCTCCCTCTCTATCTCAACCAACTCATTAGCATAATAATATAAAAATAACATCATGATGACCTACTTGCATACAATGACCTTATGCACAACAGCCTTCACCATGACAATGCATGCATAAAAACATATAAACACTAGCATGCATAACAAATGCATATACATCCATACACTCATGACTATACATTCTCCAACAACACCATCAACCTTCACATGGCGACATCACTACAACCATGACCAATACCATGCAAATGAAACAGGCACATAGAATACAAGCATAAGAAACACATATGAAACCGACATGAATGTATGACCAACAAACCACCCATCCAATCTGATGGGTGAACCATGTTCTAATATCACTCTATAATACCCTACTCCAAGATCTACCCAATAAACTAGCCAACCGTGGTAAACATGCGACGAGAGGCCACTATGATATTATTTGACCTCCAAATTCATGTTAAGGAAGTGGAACCGATGGAAATACACTATACAGACATTCAATATTAGCATTAGGACCCTCGGGAACCACTCCAACATTTCTGCCAACCATCCCCTAGGTCCCACTTAGATTTTGTACCACATAACCCCCAGACTCTCTCATGCTATAGGCCTACCAGTGTTGAGGAGGTTCTAGACACACTAATGATAAGGAATGCTAGCATCCAAGGACTGTTTTGCTTAGTTTTGTCCCAAGATCCCTGGGATTTAAGCCACATTTTTAGGACTAGAGCCCAGGTCACTTCCCATAATTGAATGACACCTTCAAAACAATAAGATAACATGGAAGTAATAATACTGATGCAATTACTTTAATAAGACCTTCACTGAACCTCTACTAGCCATGAAAATCATTTTGTTGAACATATCACGAGTATGTAATCTATAGGGATAAATAAGATATCTAGGCATAATGGTCTCATACCTATCTGAGATTCACTATGACGCATTTTGTCCTTTTCACTTTAGCTGCAGTTTCATCCATTAGGACATAGATAAATTGTTCATTCATATACAAGTAAAAAAACATGATGGAATCTATACATAGCCACTGTCATAATATATATTCATAACCATCATAATAACAATAGAAATACTAAGGAAACATCAGCCATATTATCCACATGTAATCCAATACAGTAATGTTGTAGTGGCTCCAACACCCTCCACAATTTTGGCCTGCATCTAATTCTGAAGCATCCTTTGAGAGTTTTACTTGATAACTACACAGAGTCATGTTCACTCCATGAGATCGTGTGAGTCTTCGCACCCACCTAGCTTGATCATTCCACCCAAGCTTTTGCATGTTCATGTTAATGGGATTTTTGCAACCATGTTCTAGTCTTACTCAAGGTCTTCAATTCGTGTGTACATGTTGTGTTCACTTTGTAAACATCTGTTGCATTCACACACAAAGTCATATTCGTTGTCACGTAAGTGTCGTTGCATTCATCCAATGATCAATCACAAGAATCGTGCTTTTCGCTCACACCATCGATTAGTCATGTTGAGCATATATGTCTGGATGATTTTATTCATCTCATCATCAAGCCATGTAAGCGTGTGTTTACAAGATTGCTTATGCATCTTTCCACTCGTTCACACATTTAGTCACTTTGTTGAATTTCTCATGACTGGATTCCCCTATGATAGCTAGACCATCACCCTACCATTGACTCAATCGAATGTCACCCAGAATAGCATAGAAGCAACAAGAAATTCATTTCAAATTGCGTTACCCACAATCAGATCAATCAACCTTCATGCTGTCAACCAGAGAGTTCGACCCAACAACCACCCTGGGACTGACTCCCCTCAAAAATTGCGTAGAGGCTGTAGACCTTTCTCGCTCCACTCACTAAGAAAATTGTGCAGATAGGCTAGATAGACACCCAGTGCACATCCTTGTCTCCCTCAGAATATTGCACAGTTTTTCCAGCCAGCCCTCCAATAAGCCGAACGGTTGCTCATCGAGAAAACTCTGTAGTTTTAATCAGAAAACCCTCTATAGCCAAACAGTCTACTCAACTCAGAAATTATGTAGACGTGATTGGCAGACCAACTCTGGGAAGCCAACTATCAGTTCCCTCCAGGAAGTGCAAAGTTTTTATAGCCCAGCTCCTCACAACTAACTGTTAGTTCCCTTAAGGAATTGCACAATTTTTGCTGCCAGTGTCCTAGCAATGAACTGCCAATTCCCACCAAGAATTGTGTAGTTTTGGTTGCCAAGCTCCCACTACCCGCTCCTTTCAGAAATTGTGCATATTTTTCCTACCCAACCTTCCTGCAGCCCAGACTATTCCTCTCAAAACATGCATGGTTTTGTTGTTCAACTAAGCCAGACCCTACAAATAGTCTCCCTCGATAAAGATTAACCATCTCCATCACCTAGTGACTACTGTGCAATTTTCACTAGCAGTGCCTGGAGCCTCCATCCTAGCTCACAACCTTGTCTCCTCTTCGAGTCACCTACATCCAAAATGTTCATGCATCATGGTAGAATAGAAGGTTTATGGATTTGATGTTGTCTCATGATGAGTGACTCCATATACAAGTATATAAACAAACATAGCACGATGAGATATGGGATGAACAAAGGGAACACATGCAGAAGGACATGTTCACCAATGGATAAACAAAAGATGCATGCAAAGAGATGTGCTTGCAAACATCCGATCATAAAAATATGGGTTCACATACGGAAGGGAGCAAACATTCAAGATGAGTTTACGGATGTACGAACGGATGAACGTGCACTTTTCATGAACAAACGAACCTGTTAATCTTACCAACATACTAGCAAGGAGCAACGTGCGAATGCAATATAAATTGAACCCAATGGCCATCAAAGACTCCATGCACTATGCCAAGTTGAAATGAAGTTGTGACACACCATGGGGACATCCATCACCTAGCAACACTTTCGTTTCACATGCACACTAGCAGTAGCACAAATATACCAACACTGTCATGTCGAGTCTTGTCATGATTCATGTCATCCACATCTCTATTGTGGGCCATATTGTCAATCATTGTAATGGAACATGGAAGTCCAAGGGACCCACTTGTTGTATGAAGCGTCATGTAAAGTCGAAAATTCATGGAAGTGAAACAGTCATAAGGGTATTTGAACAACCACAAGGGTCAATTTCACTCTTGGCTATAAATACCCCCTCATTTGTACATGCAAAGGACCTTCCACCTCAGCCCCTCCCACATAGCCTTAAGAGTCTATAATATTTTCTCTGAGGAGTAAGTAGTGGCTCCAATAACCCACCCACAGGGTTAGCAATGTATGTTGTAACGATGTGTCCTAGAACATTCACTTATTTCAAAATCCTGCTAACAAGCCAACACATTTTCACACATGTATTGTAACTATTGTAAGACTAATATTGAACACTTGTAATGTTGTTTCTTTAACCTGTGTTTAACATTTGAACTCATTTACTTGTTGTAATACATATATATTAATGAAATTTTGTTGTATGTGCTATTAATGTTGTCTTGCCTATGTTGGTTACCTCCCTGGACATTAAACAAACCTTTCACATAAAACTTTCTATAAAAACTATTGCACTCATGCAGACTCATTTTCTGAGTGTTGTACGTGTTATCTTCCCTTGCGTGTTGTGACTACCACATCCGTGTGGATTGTTCTTCCAGAAGCTGTGCACGTCCTGTTGTGTTGTGTGTTCCTAACAGAGTTGGGAATTTCACCCAATTGACTTGGGACTTACTCCCACCCTCTCCATCTATAGTGAAGGAACCATTGACATAAGTAACACTAGCAATCACCAGGCACGTGAACCTCACTACTCGAATACAAAGCAGACCACTCTCCTATGTTGACAAGTAATACTTCAGGCAAATCTTTAAAATAATGGCAACCAGGTCATCATATAGGATGGAACCTCCACATCAAATGGTGTGAGGTCTAGTTGGGACTTCATACCAGGCTGATCCCCTGAATGTGGGCAGGTCCAGCACCGTCAATAGTTTTGGCGTTAGAAGGAGGGCCGCCAGTTGTATATGGATGAACGTCCTCTCACACTCACTCATCAAGCATATGGTTAAGGAAGAAACTCACACTCCCTCTCACCTACGCACGACTCTACAGTTGGTTAATTCTCACCTCCCAAGACTGAACACAAAATTCCATATCAACATCTTTTCTTTGTCTATCACATCACTTGCTAGTTCATGAAAGTAGTCGAGCTGATCCCAAACATACAACATCTTCCATACACGCGAAGGAAGCCAAAAGCCACTCCGAGAGGGCTTGCTGTATTTTCAGTTGTAGAAGCAGTTCTTGCCACACTTGAAGGTCTAGCAGAAGCCATTGAAAACAGAGGGAAACCTCTAGTCTGACGAGGGGAAGATACACCCTTGTGATCTTGGGATTAGACTCTTGTATAGGACGCAGAGGGGAAGGCAGTGGTGGAGGTGGAGGCCAACATGAACCATCAGATTCTGAAGAAGAGGAGGAGGATGAATAAGAAGAAGAGATGGTTGACCCAAATCTGGAATGTATGACTTAGGGAACATTGGCTCTCCCGAGTGTTTTGCACAAGATTCTAAAGCGAGCAGAGAGAATGAATATTAAGTTCAACCCTGACACCACGGTGAAGTTAGAAGACCATTTGGATAACTTCTACCTATAGTTGCAGACCGTTGAGACACGACATGACAATGTAGCATGTAGATTGTTTCCATGTACCTTGGACGATCGTGTAGCTGCATCGTATCATAACCTCCCATCAAACTCCACACATAACTGGGGCACAATCAAAATCATGTTTCTTGCAAAATTTGTTGATGGAAATATCCCAACCATGTTGCTGAAAGAATTGGGAAGCCTGAAGATGGAGGGGAAAGAAAAGGTAAATACTTCAACTAGAGGTTTACACGCATATTGAACAAATTTGCAGTAGACACCAAACCTCATGACTCCAACACTATTGATTACTACATATCTGCATTTCCAATCAAGATTGTGTAGTTCGTCAAGTAAGCTACAAAACCAATTCTATTGGAAAACTGTAAAGAGGCTATTGGTGTAGAGAAATACCTACGCCTAATTGGACTCATCAAGGATGATGAACCATTAAAAGACTCTAGAGACACGAGAAGAATGTCCCAGGAAATGGAAAGCAAAGGAAGAGATGAGGAAGCAAATGATACTGAAACCCTCACTCGCCTCATCAAGAACTTGATAAAAGAAGTGTATGATATTAAACAACCACGAACAGACACATCTGCAAGAAGCCATCGGCCCAGATAGAGACAAGGAAGTAGCTCATCAGGAAATAATCAGTTCACTCCAAAAACTGAGTAGAGCTCTATGTTCCACCTCAAATAGAGTGTTGATTATGAGTTCTACTCATTACAATAATAACATCACCCCCAGAACTCTTGTTCTACTTTGAAATGAGTCACAATCTCTGTAGAAAGTCATACATTCGATGCAAAAAATAATATGTAGGAGTAGCCGGAAGACACTCATAACAATGAACATATTGCACCTAATGAAGCAGCAAGCTCTGGGCATGTGGTGAATGCATATCAGTGCTCACAAACAATGTCGAAGACGAACACCGAGAAGCATCCCCCAAAGAAAAATGACGGATACAATCTTAGGAGTAAAGGAGCTCCCCCTACGCTTGGGTAAGTACAAGAAAAGATGAGGCTATTGTGAGAAGGGCTAATCCACCAACCCCATCAAAGTAGAAACACAAAACAACTCTAGGGAGACAGTGATGAACAATAGTATGTCCATGAGTAGAAAACTATAGAATACTCCATTGGACAACATGAACATCTATTCTACCTTGAACACCTCAGTGATTCTACCACCTTTGGACTAAAACATTGTAGATGACATGAAGAAAAATCAAGTGAACATCAGTTTGTTTGAGTTATATAAGCTCCAGAGTTAGTGAGATAGCTTGTTGCGTACATTAGGACAGGCCACAATGGACAGTGCAACCTCTACCTACAGGGGAGAAAGCACACCTCCTGGATCACTTTCCACTGTGCTTAACACTCTCCAGATGGAAGAAGCGAACTTAGGTTGCCCTACATTCCTTCTATCATTTGAAATTTTTAAATTGAATGTTCACAACTACTTGGTTGATTCTGGTGTGGCACTCAATGTCATGCGGCTATCCATTGCTAAAAAGATCAATGCATAATTGAGCGAGACACCTAGACGAACCATCCAAGTTGATTAGACATCAGTACTATCCATTGGTGAACTTCAAGGCATGAACATCTGACTATCACATGACATTCGAGTCCACCAATTCATCAACATTGTCGTTGTGGACATACTAGAAGCATATAGTCTACTATTCAATAGAGAATGGTCTAGCAAGCTGAACGAAGATTTGTCTACAGAGTGGTTGCACATGTGGCTTCCATAGAAGGGAAAATGTGTTATCTGAGAGTTATATGAAGCATAATTTCACTCCCCTCGACAATGAGAATGAACCATTGGCCTTCGCAGAAATCATGTTTGGTAACTTCCACCTAGAAACAACGTTGTGGTGTTATCCTGCACGGCCAGCTCAAACCCCACTAGACATGCAGTTGGGAATACTTCCTTGCCCAACTGATGGTAATGAAAGATGTATAGTGCATTGTACCAATAGTAGTAGTAGCAGTAACAGTAGTACAAGCATGTCAAATGGTCCATGTATAGAAAATTTGTGGACCATGTACATTGATGGATCAAAGACATAGGAAGGCTCAGGAGTCGGGTGTATCTTGATCGACCCATACAATGGGAAGCATCTGGTTTCAAGTTGATTGGAGTTTGAGTGCATGAACAATGTTGTTGAGTATGAAGCACTTGTGTTGGGCTTACAGAAAGCCATCAACCTCAACGTAGTCGTGTTCAAAGTGGTAGGTGTTTCAGAGATAGTGGTATGACACGTACGTAACACCATTCATTATTTGTCACTGTATCTCAAAAGTTACTAGAAAGAGGTATGGTGACTAATCTCTAACTTCTAAGAATTTAACATCATTATTGTACCATGTACGCATAATACAACTACCAATTCTTTGTAACAAACGAATTCAAGAATGTCATTGATTAGGTATAGATTTACTATTGAAATTTTGTACAAACCATCTATCCTAGATAACATAACTAATTTACATGTGTTTAGTGATGATCAAAAGATACTGCACTTCATGGTAAATGCTCACATCTTCAAAGATGCAACGATAGATGACAAGCACGAGCGCTCTCTGCAAGCAGAATCTGGTAACATGAAAGGCCACCTTATCACAAAAGTTGTGGCAACATTGGAGAATATTTATGACTTGCAAGAACGCTTTCAGGGGTCGAGGAATAGCAAGATCCATAGTTCCCCCATGATGCACAAACTAATCAACCTGGGAACAAAACAAGATTTGAAGTTCATCAATCTCAGTACATGTTGCACACAACAAGAGTGGAAAGTCTTTGTCATCTTTTTCAAGCGGTACCAAGATGTGTTCGCGCGGACTTATGATGATCTGAAAACCTATGACACGTGGATCATCCAACACATCATTCCAATCAAAGAAGGGGTCAATCCATATCAGCAAAAGCTAAGAAAAGTACATCTATCACTTGAACCCCTCACACAGAAAGATCTTACCAAGCTGTTAGATGCATAGATCATATATAAAGTTCATTATTCCGCATGGGTTTCAAACCTTGTTCCTATATGCAAGAAGTTTGGGGAAATCCACTTATGTGTTGATTTCCAGAATGTGAACCACACCTCGAACAAAGACAACTACCCTGTGCCATTTATGAACCACATTTTGAAAATAGTATCTGCAACACAAGTGTTTTTCCTTCTCGACAGTTTTCCAAGATACAATTAGGTTCTGGTATTAGAACGTGACAGATTTAAGACTACCTTCCATACCAAGTCGGGTATGTTCGCTTATAAACGAATGCAGTTTGGGCTTGTAAATTTAGGTATAACCTTTCAATGTGCCATGGACATCTCATTTGATAGACTCATCGGATAGGGCTTAGTGGTATACCTCGATGACATGATTTTGTTCTCAAGAAGAAACGAGGACCACATATGCCATCTAAAGAAAATTTTTAAGTGATGCTAGAGATATGAGATTTCCTCGAATCCAAAAAATAGTGTATTCACAGTGTCTAAGGGGAACCTTCTCGGACACATTGTTTCCAAAATAAGGATCAAGGTGGATGTGGAATCGGTCTAGAATATTACACAAATCCCTCACCCAACCAAAAAGAAAGCCATGCAGTCCTTCTCGGGCAAGATAAAGTTCCTCCAGAAGTTCATCTCGGATTATACACAAATAGTCAAGCCCATGGAGGACATGATCAAGAAAGATGTAGTATACAGTTGGAGCAAGAGGGAAAATCTTGCATTCTCTCGGATTAAGTAGGTTATTGCAGAAGCGCCTGCACTTTATAACCCAGACTTCAAGAAATATTTCCTACTATACACCTTCACCTCGGATAATTTTCTCATTGCAGTACTGACTCAGAAGGACGATATGAATGACAAACACCAAATATCCTTCAAGCGCAAGCATGCAGGGACCACAACTCAACTACCCGACTGTTCACAAGCAAGCATATGAAATTTACAAGGCGGTGAAACACTTCAGGCCCTAATTGTTGAAGAACTACCACATAGTCTTCATCCCTCACCTAGCAGTCTGCACATTGCTTATACAACAAGAACTGGGTCAATGATGTGTGAACTAGATGACATGCTTGCAAGAGTATGATCTAGAAATCAAGCTAGCTGAAATGATCAAATGACATGGGATCTATAGACTTGTAGTTGAAGCAATACACACTACAGAGAATGAAGAGGAGCTCACTGGCTGGGAGTAGGAAATAGAGATGTATAATGTAAGGTGAGATACACTCACTGAAGACAAAACCTCTTAGTATGTAGATATGTGCTAGAACCTTGAGCACAAAATTGTACCCTCTCACGTTTCCATCAGACAGAAGAGGGAATTGCACCTCAAACCCTTAGCATATCAGTTGGTGCACGGAGTGCTTTATATCTAGAATAGTAACAAAGTTTTTCTGAGGTGCATGGAGGCACATGAATCAGAGAAGGTACTACAAGATCTACATGATGGACCCATCGAGGGCCACTTTGCAGGAAACACCACTATGCACAAAGTTATGTGAGCCAGTTTCTACTATCCCACGTTATTCAAGGATGCACATGCTTATGCCTGGAAGTGCCCAATCTGTTAGTGATACATGGACATAACATGAAGGTCAGCAGCCCCAGTGCACCTTGTTGCACCGACCGAACAATTCCAATAGTGGGGACTAGACATAATTGGGGAAATATTCCAACATTCATCAAAGAAAACTGCTACATTCTAACAACAATTGATTACTTCACATGGTGGATAGAAGAATTTCCACTCAAATAAGTGAATGACCAGGAGGTCATCAACATTCCTCCAGCAGAACATCATCTCATGCTTTGGCATTCTAGTATCACTTGTTTTTGATAATGAAACGTACATTTCATCTTTGAAACTTTATGATTTTGCATTACAGAATAGTATTGTGTTCAAACACTCATCTAATTACTAACCACAAGAAAATAGTCTAGCAGAATCCAGGAATGAAAACCTCATCCACATAATCAAAAAGATAATTTTCTCTGAGCATCGCAACTTCCATACCACCATGACAAATGCATTATGGGCTGACTGTGTAACACCCAAACCCTCTCTGAATAACTAACTATACTTCCTGGTCTATGGTATAAAAGCCATCCTTCCACGTAATATCTACTTGCCTGCACTTCATCTTTCCCAAGAATCCCAAGGAAGGCCTTGCCATCTAGTTCAGTGTAGGATGGATACACTCCACAAGCTTCAGGAAGAAAGGATCAAAGCAAAAGAAAAATTTACACTCCATGAGAACCATATCAAGAGATGGTTCAATAGGAAGTCTACAGGAAAAGCTAACTTCGGTGTTGGTTACTTGGTTCTGAAATGGGATAAGTCCCATGAAGAAAAAGGTATACATATGAAGTTCGAGTCCCTCTGGATTGGTCTGTACATAGTCCATGAGAAGCTTGGCCCACACATGTACCATCTGCAACCACTTTATGGGAGGATTGACAACCTTCCTGTCAATAGCTAAGATCTAAAGCATTACTTCTAGTAGGTCGGACCGCACCCCGTTCCATGTACATAGTCTGCTTTGTTCTTGTTGTTTTCATTTTGTTTGCCTTTCTTACTATCTTTGTGTTTATTTGGTTTGCTTCACTTACCATTTTTATTTTCATTTGTTGGAGTTTCTCAATAACTTACTATTTTTGTTTTCGTAAATAATCGCTACCATCTACTATGCTCCAGCTTTTGGATGAGTATGTGGCTGAGGTATGAAGAGACTTGGGACACTACAGCACTTGGCCACTCTTGTGTCTGTTATCTCTGTGCTTGGTTATAACCTTTGGCCGATGAAGTCTTGATGGAAAATATGAGCCGTGTGCAAGGGAAGTTTTGGTCCAATCGTGGACATTTGTCCACATTGGCAAGATCCATGCCTATAATCAACCTTTTTCTTTCTGTGCTCAAGCTCATCCAACTAGTAGAAATATAGACGGGGAAATCTAAATGAGCAAAGCTATGTTAGAGGTCTTACATGCTTCTCTAAAGGAACAACCTCTTCTACTCTGAATAGTTTAGGACCCCTCTTTTTCCCCAAAAATAGATAAGTTCATATTGAGAGTCCTCTTGAAAAAATACAAAGGTGAAAGAAGAGAAAGGCTTCCCCCATAGAGAGGTGAATCA
Source organism: Pinus taeda (assembly GCA_000404065.3). Taxonomy (NCBI): domain Eukaryota; kingdom Viridiplantae; phylum Streptophyta; class Pinopsida; order Pinales; family Pinaceae; genus Pinus; species Pinus taeda. The sequence goes on along the minus strand of APFE031484817.1, from coordinate 226,253 downwards.
TAGACCTCCACCAAGGTACTAACCAGGCTCACTGGTAGTGGAGCAAAGCATGTTTTCTCACATGACTCCATCGGGGTACTATCCAGGCTTGTTGGTAGGGGAGCAACATCAGAGATGAAAATTTATACTTTGAAAATCTTCAACTCACGAGCCAAACTACCCTTCTCGAATTCAAAACACTGTGATGAAGCTTAATTATTGATTTTTTTTACTGAGTTGGCAAGAGGTGAACCATGTATGTCCATGGGGTAAGTATGGAAGCCAAAGTAACTTACACAATGATTCAATGCACCCTGAAAGTCAAAGGCCCTGTGCAAATAATTAACGAAAAGAGACAAGCTGGAGTTCTACCAGTTTGTCGCCAGGTGTTGTACCAGATGCACCACCCTGCAAAATTTTGGCTTGCATCCAATTTCAAAGTGATGCAGGAGCATTCTACTCAAATGTCATTGTTTATTTGGTTGATTTAGGGGGTTATGTTTTTCTTAATTATTCTATAAATTATGTACATTCAGAGAGAAAAATTTGAGTGTGTGGTTTACTGTAAATATTCTCTTATAATTGAGAATATGAGAGGAGTTAGTTTGTATAGATATGTTAGGGATTATGAGTTCCTTGAATAGAAATTAATTGAGTCAAAAATCGGATAAGATATTTTATGGATTTAGTTGAGTGATCTATGGAGGAAATCATGGATTTAGAATAATCCATAACTATGTAATTAATTTTATAAATGTAAGCCCACGTATGAGGATGGAGAGGATAGAGACGATAGGGAGAAGAAGCGATAGAGGAAAACATAGAGATGGGTGTGAGGAAATGTGTGAGGGCCATTTCAAATGTAGAAATCGGGCCAAGCATTTTATGTTTATATCTTTATTGATGGAAGAAAGTTTTCATTATGTTATTTCATCTTGGATGATTGTTGATTGATTCAATTCCTATTGAAGTCTTGGATAAGGGATTAGCTCCTTTGATGTTCTGTTTTGAAGCAATTCTATCATTTTAAAAGACCATTATAATAAGTTGAATCTTTAGATCTAAAAACATGCATTGAAGAAGCCTGTGATGTCAATTCTCTTATTAGTTAAGGTTGGTAGATGAATCTATGTCTGTGTGAAGTTTAGTGTAAGTCATTAGCTGAGAGTTCTGTACACGAATCGAGTGGAAGGAGAGAGAGTGATTGTGATCATCACGATGATCTGATTGAAGTTAAAGTAGTTGTGTATATTAAGTCATTAAATCCATTTGTTATAGTGATATTTGGATGAGGAGGATCAACGATTTGGATCTGATCGAGCTAGGGGAACTTTGTTTGACACAATACATAATTGGGGAAATTCAAACTAGAATGGAATCTGTGCATTTCTTTTTCAGATACAAATCAGTGGAACTATGAAGGAAGATCTGCATTAACACCTAAATTCGACCATTCCAGGAATGAAATCAAGATGCTATTTCTTTGTTCAAAACCAAGAGGAATTTTGTTCAGCAACCATAGTGAGGTTAGGAGAGTACGGGATGCCATGATTGTGCTTGAAGGCCCGCACTAAATCATAACCTTCGATCTCACTAGTTAACGCTTATGTCACAGTCAACTATGGGGGTTGAGTTGTTTTGTAATCTGCATGTTAGTTGAAAGGCCGCAAACCATTGGATCACCGCTGATGCTAACCATTGGATTAGTATCGCATCACATCATTCATGAGTGGATGAATCTTGGCCGGGAGAAATTGCGATTTACGTTGTCACTGCCGATCATTAGAACTGGAGAGAGGAGATCAATGACGTAGAGTGAGGTGCTTGTGCAAAAAAGGAAAGTCAACGTAGGAAGTCAATGCGGGATCGATTGCTATTTTATTACGGATTATTGTTCAGTTGTTGTTCAATAGCTATTCAATTGTTGTTCAGTTGTTGTTCAATTGTTGTTCAATTGTTGTTCAGTTGTTGTTCAATTGATGTTCAATTGTGATTGATGTTCAATCCCCGATTGTTGTTCAGTTGCGATTATTGTTCAATTGCGGTTGCTGTTCAATTCTCGATTGTTGTTCAATTGTGATTTGAGGTATGGTGTTATGTGAACACAGGTGGGACCAACATTTGTCGATGGATTATGTGTAGAAATGTTATTTGGTGATTGGTCGAGTTTTTGTTAAAACTCACTAACAGAAATGGTTATGATTTGTATAGGTGAGACATAACCCATAGGTTCACGTAATGTTATTGTGAAAAACAGGGGTATTTCCTTTAGGCGGTTTTTCCTGTGTCATTTTGGTATCACATCAAGGATGTTTTTGCTTATGGAGATTTATGATTACAAAGGAATGAAAGTTCGTAGCAGTTAAATGAATGGAAAAGTTTGGAGCAAGACTACAACAGTAAGACTATAGGAAGAACTTTTGGAAGTTCTTAGAGATTGTAGCATAACCTCATTCCAGCTGAGCCTTGGAACAGATAGGGACAAAGGAGTCCTTAAGAGAAGTGAGTGTAGCAACCAGAGATAGAGCAAGATTGCTCAGTGCAAGTTCTTAGGAAAATAGGACTTGGAAGCTAGGCGGAGGAAAATCTTGGTGAGAAGATCAACTTAGCAGGAAGTTGACTGGTTGCAGGTGTAGAAGCTCACATAGAAGAGAATATGGTTATGGAAAGTCATATGGAAGGTTCATAAGAAGGCTACAAGATGAAGGAAAAGGGTTCTAAAACAATCTACAGGAAACAAATGAGTCAAGCGAAGTTTGACAAGGAGATGGCCGAGATAAGAGAATAACTCGATTTGTTAACAATGCTGCTAGTGTAAAACCAAATAATAGGTTGGGTATTAGAAAAGAAGCCAGTGAAGTGGCATAAGTTAGAAAAAAGGCTACGACAAAGACAAGTGAAGAGGTTGATGGAAAACCTCGAAGAAGCAAATTTAGAAATGGAAGTTTTCATTTTTGAACCAGAATAGGGTGAAATTTTGGGTGAAGAGGATAATGGGAGATTACCTAAAGATCTCATGGACTATTGGAATAGTTCAGAACAATTTGAAGATATGTTGAGAAGGGAAGCATATGAGGCTATGAAGCCTTATGTTTTTAAATCGCATAGTTTGTGTCTGTTTGCAGGATGTGTAGAAGATGATGTATAGTCTAGTGAAACTGTCACAAAGATGAATAAAGCTCTTGAGGTGAAGTGTGATAGAGGATGCCTTTTAGAGGATGAATGTGTTGATTTATTGCAACAGAAAGAATTCACAGATGAATTTTTGTTTGGTGTAAGACATTCAGTTCAAGTTGTTATGGACTAGACACATAATGAAAATGCCGTAGTGGTATTCCAAGAAGGTAAACAAATGAATTTGTTTAATGAAATTGATGAAAGAATTTTGCAATGTGATGGTACAGAAAATAGGGTAACTAGGGATGATTTCTAGAATAAGAATGAAGCTCAGGATGAAAGTTGTGATGAAATACTAGAAATATTTCACATGGAAATAGAGTTCTTGGAAATATTAATCAAGGAACCTGAAGGGGAAATGAAGCTTTCAGAACCTGATAAAGAAGAGATTGTGGTTACCATGCATGATAAGGGTGAAATGTCTCTAAAATTTATAGAGTTAAGTGAATGCTTTGACTCTTCAATTAATAATGTGTCTATAGGTACAGGAGACAACATTAATAAATATGATGTTGTGTTGACATGGTGAATTTTCACTATATCAACAAGGGGAACTAACTCGATCACAGACCCCAATTAGATTTGCTTTCATTTGGAGTGGCTAGTTCCAACAAGTTTTAAAGGACCCCATGAACTATTATAAGTGTTGAGAGATTTCTTCTTGAAGGAAGACTTCAATTAAATCAAAAAAATAAAAAACTAACCTATATGAATCAAATCCTATCTACACTACTGTTAACTACTCTAACCTAGTCCTAAATATCCTAATCTATCCTGCAGGAGCATAACAAAAGAGAGGTTAAACATCATATATATATATTCCAAGCCCAGATGAATCAATTATTGGTTCACATAAGAACAAATATGTGTTAAATCCTAATTGTAATACAATTACTTATACAGGAATACACATTCCTTTCCATACAAATAACACTTGCAACTGATGTTTAACAAAGTCTCGAATCAATAACCTTTCATGAATTAACAATGTTATTGAATTATATTCAAATAGCTAGGAATAACCATGAACTACTTGTTATCAATATGCATAAAGCAAATCACATTTATCTTTATGCCAGCAACAACACATTGATTCTAAAAATATGTGAGAAAAGGGAAATCAATCTAACACAACAGGCTCCTTCCTGAACCAAACAGACTTCTTTATTCACAATAAATCAAAGTTGTTCTCTCCAAATCAAAAGCCCTTCTCTCCTATCTTGAGGTAATACTTATGCCTCAGGCCACGACCCTTCGTCTTCCCCTGATCTCTTCAATTCCCCTTTTATTTTCAATATACAAATCAGAATGTGCCGACGTAGCATAGTCAGTGTAATCACTGACACGTAGAAGGTATATTGGCTGGAGTGCTTCATTTCCTAGGGAATGAATAGATGTTAATTAAAAGAGAATGACTGCATGTCATCTCCTCGCACCTGTATAGAATGGACGTTATCCCCTATTATTTCCTGAAGGAAACTAAAAACACTACGCCTATCATCCCACATCTGGCACGATTGAAGGTGTGTTTGGAAGTGATGACATCTTGATGGATTAGCGTTGTCATGAGTGCTTGTATTGAACTCAGTGAGTGCCTCCATTATGCACTATGGCGATCTATATTCCCTTTTACAGAGTGTGTTTTGCAATATCGACACCGGTGGTGTAGAGGTGTTATCTTGATATAACTTACATTTATTTGTTACTAGGTCTACTTGAATTTGCATCCAGAAATAATTCATATCATCTATGATTATGCAAATATGATAAAAATTCTTAAAAAACACAGATCTTGCCTTCATTAAAAATTTATAATCATCAAAAGGAACAAGTGTGCAAGAATCGCCCCGTGGTTTTTTTTAATTCATGCACTGATTGAGTCCCACAAGTGTAAATCTGATTTACATTGAAAATCATTGCATAACGCATAACTGGATCTGAAATCCAGACTTGAAATATTGTAGGTGGAACCCTATACCCTATCGGGTCTGCAATATGGGATTTTCCATTAAAAACTGTGACCACAAAATTATATCGAATACATAGGAAAACATGGAAAAACCCGTGGCTGGTCCGTACAGCTAGACTTCAAATCTTAAATACTTGAGCCTCTAATTATCATCGGGTCCGCCGTATCGCAAATCACTTTATGTATAAACAATGAACTCTGCCAATTACGACAAGTGAATGGGGAGTTAGACCCGAAATACATATGAGCTGGGTTAATGATCCTTTCTCGTGCGTCGTATAACACTCTACTTTAAAAGCCGAGACTAGAACATTTTATCGAAAATACAAGGGAATACATGGGAAAACCTGTGGCCAACCATAAGGTTGGACTTGAAAAATTATGGACACGGGTGTACGATTATCACCGGGCTCCACCGATTGCCATAAGCAATTGGGGAAAGCAGACCCGAAATATATATATATCTATATCTATATCTATATATATATATCTATATATCTATATATATATATATTATATATATATATATATATATATATATATATATATATATTATATATATATATATATATTATATATATATATATATATATCTGTGTGTGTGTGTGTGTGTTAATATTGCTAGTGATTTCACCATATCACATTGTAATGTTTCAATAGCAGGTGAATGGGCCTTGGGTTCCATTGGAGCCCGATTGCAATATACGATGGGGCTCCGGACCTGAAATATATATATGATGCACTTAATAGTCTTGGCGGGTCCACAACATATGAATTTTCTCTGAAAAACCCAGACCCCACCGTATTATTGAAAAACATGGAAAAACACAGGAGAACCCCATGGCCGAGCCATAGGGCCAAACTTCAAATATTATACCCCTCCCTCTATAATCATCGTTGGGTCGAGTCTATAATGGTGTGCCTTATATATAAGCCTCGGGACCCTGTCGATTGCGATATGCAATGGGGGATGGGACCCAAAATATATGTCTAAGGTGGATGATAATGCCGTCAGGTCTGGTGCCTCGTGGTGCTCGTTGTGTGGCTACATTGATTGCAATAAACGGAAAAAGGGTAAGTTATGCATGTGTGTGGAGCATTCCATTGTAAAGGGTTATAATGGGAATAAGAAATCGATGGGATGTTTCATGGGTTGAATCCAAATACAACCATGATAGAGAGTGGGGGGGGTGGTTATGTGCATGGGTATAAAGCACCATGAAAGTTTATGGCGATTGAAAAGTCCCGATGAAGGAAATGGATGAAGGGCTAGAGAGGGTTATGGATGAATCGTATGGTAGAGAGATAAAATACCTAGGATAAAATAGATCATTCGGAGAGGTGAAAGATCAACCTTTTTAGGGGACCCATTCAAAATTTCTACCAAGGAAGGTTTTAATAGGGTGCTGGTTGTGGCCACAACAAGTGGCGAATTGCTGGGCGAACCAGTTATCTCTGTTTCCAAACAAACCTTAGATCAATAAAACGTCATGGTGTTAAGATAAAATTTAAATGCAAACTATACAGATGGACAAGCATGTGTTCCACTTGAACATTAATTGCTTTAGGAGGGATAAAGACAAATAGCTTCTACTTACTACTAAGATTTTGACACGCATTCTCCAATGGTAGTATTATGGAATTTATTAGCCTTCCTTTACCTATTTCCTACTTTCAAAAATCCTTTTGAGGCCATCTCTTGTCTGTCAATACCTGTTTAGGTGTGTACCTCAGCTCTTTATTGCTCATCAAACTTGATGTAGATATGCTTATCTACACTTTATATAAGAACTTCAATGCTATATTTTCATATGATTGAATGGGGTGGAATCATGGATCATGCCATATTTTTAAACCACTTAAGCAATGTTGGGCTTGCTGTATCAACTGGTACTCTGAGCCCAATAATAGTCCCTACTCTAACCGGCTTCCCAAACAACTTGTCCTTCCAAATTGGCACAAGGACTTGAAATTTCATTTTCTTTTAAATAAGTCCTTCCAGTTTTAGGCACAAGGACTAGAGCACAATTGGATTTTCCACATTGTATATGACAGTGAGTTTAGCCCATGAAAGGATATTTACTTGTAGATGACAGGCATTTGAGAATTTAGTGTGGTGGATGGGACCAATGGAGAATAACTACAAACCTTACAGGCAAGTATAGGCTAGGTTTGAGTGGGATTTATTTAAAATGTAGTGTTCCTCCATGCCAGTCCAACTGTAGTTACACATTTTTTTTATGTAAAGATGACCCTACATGCTCCAGGTATCCAAGTTATCAACAGATCTTGCCTAGTTTCCAACAAATGCTAATGAGTGGCTTCGGTTTGAATTCCACCTATGATTTTCTAGTTCTCATGGGCTCATTGAAAATTTGTTTGATTTGCAAGGTAATGATGGATTTAAGATCAACAGAATTATCACAAATTTAATGAAGGAGGCAAAAGTTGAAGGTGGTGAATGAGGGCAATTTGAAGAGAGTTATAAGAGCGAAAATGAGAGTGGAAGACTAAAATCGGCTGGCTAAAAAGGAATGAAATTCAAAAGGAAAATAAACATTGCGTAAAATAGGAAAGGACAGGATGAAAATGTGACTTAGCTAACAACAAAATTTAAGGAATCCTAACCTACTCAGGCAGTAACGACCGTGTGGTGGCTACCGGAAGTGTCCCTTAAGAGGTTGATCATTAACAGGGAGTTTCTTAGTGTCTCCCTGTAAGGTTTTCGATCTGTAAGTTCCCTGACCAATTTTTTCCTCAACTTAGAATGGGCTTAGCCATAAGTGTTGAATTTTTGCGTGCTTACCCTTTTGGGTGACCCTATTAGCCCAGAGAGAATTTGCTAGAGCGTTGTGCCACTTCCTCCAGTCGTTGGTGACATATCCATGGATTACACAAATGAGGTTTTTATTTGAGGACTCTGCAACTCCATTTCCTTGGGAGTAATAGCTTGATGCATGCCTTATGCGAATTGATTTATCGATAGCAAATTCAGTCAACCTTAGTGATGAAAAATAAGAAGTGTTATCAAACATGAGAACATCAGGGGTGCCAAACCTATTGATGATAAATTTCTCCATGAAAGATATTACCTCATCTTCACTCTCATTCATAAGCCTGTCATGCTCTTTTTCATCAATGAGTGAATTTTTGAATGCCTTCTCACAGTGTAGGAGATCAAGGATCTGCTTGTCACCTTTGAATGCCTACCAATTTGAAATGTTATCAGGTACGGAAGGTTTGAAAATCAATTCAACATAACATTTATTCTTCTTTGATCTAAGATCAAGCAAAAGTTTTGTTGCCATACCATCCATTAGATCGGCATCTTGGTTTTGCTCTCGAGGTATGTATGTGATATTAAAAGAATCAAAATTGTCCATTAAGCTCCATATGTCATGTTGGTACCTTACCAGGTGTGGTGCATTACAGTGTATCCTTTTCCTTATATAGTCCACATTATTTGTGAATCACCAAAAACATTAAGATTTCTTACCTTCCGATCATTGGCTTTTTTCAGGCATTGCAGCAAGCCTTTGTATTCTGCCATGTTGTTGGTGCACATGATCTCCAACTAGCTGGCCATTAGATGTTGGTTCCCTTGTGGGTCAATAAGAATGCTCCCAGCACTTGCACTTTCAAGGGAGTTAGATCCATCAAAATAGAGTGTCAAAAATATAGAGTCTAATGTTACATCAATTGAATTTCTTCCTACAAAACTAGTTCTATCATCTACTATATTATAGGGTGCTTTGTCAGTTGGAGTATGGTGGAGAGCTTCCAACCATGTGTTTATGGCAGTTTCTTCAATTGTTTCTACATGGAATTCTCCAAAACAGGTTTCCATGGCATAAACATTGAAACTATAATTCCCAAGGATAGAGTTGGTAAACATTATAGGTTCATTGGGACCGATTAATTCCATCACCACATACTTCATGTATCTTTCACGATCAAATCTTAGCATATCACCCTTTCCCTTCAGAGGCAGCAAGAGATGGGACCAATCAGTTGAGAAATATCCATTGAGTTTTGCTGACCAGTCCCTACTAAGCAGCATCCCATAAGCCTCAGGTATATTGACTACCACTATATCAATGACTTGTGTATATTGTGGTTTAGCAGCTATCTGAATCAACACATCTTTCGATTCTCGAATTACTTTCACATCTGTCTTGTCCAATAGCATAATTTGAGTCCCAATTTTCTTGGGTATCGAATGTGGTCTTTTAGTAACAGCAAAAGGCATGACAATGGACAAGGCGCTAGAATCTACCAAGCAATTGTGTACGTTCATATTGAGGATTTCAAATGTGATAAGGAAAGGTGGAGTCATGGATTTTTATTATCTCCCTATCATGGCTGCACTGACATCTTGGGGGTTTTTATTCATTTTTGATAGATTGGCTTCTATAGCTGATGGAATTTGGGCTGTAATGGAGGTGTTGAAAGGTCTGGAAATTGACTTCTTGGTTTGGATGCTTGGGATCATAGAAATTTTGGAGTTCCACTCATTCATAGCTTTCAAGAGTAGGTCTCTTTGCTGCGTTAATTTTAGTAAATCAAGGTCTGTGACATTAGCCCTAGATTTCCTGAGACCATCCATAATATTGTAATCAATGTTATAAATAGGATAGGGTAGATTAAACATACCAGTCTTCCTGTTTTTAGGTGAGAGTTTACCATTTTGACTCATCTTCATTGTGGTGGGATATGTATTATCTTTCTCAGGATGGTTTACAATTCAGGTATTTTTGGACTGACCACTAGGTCTACCCTTCTCAACAGGAACTTTTGGGGTTGGTACCTTCAAAGGGTGAACATATTTCTTTGTTCGGTCTACAGGATTCATCACACCTACAAGTGGCCCCTTACTTTGTGTGTGGATTTCTACCATACTGTCTCCTTCGTCATCATCATTCTCATTTGTATAGAAATCCCATAGTACATTGATTTGAGATTCTTCATCCAAGGGCTCATCTACTTGGTATTCTTCCCCATTTCCTTTTCTCGCTCTAGCTCCACTATAGGTTCTTCTTTTTTAAGGACCGATCAGATAAGAACCAGCTATTCCATATTGAAATTCCCTTCATTGGGTGGAACAAGCAACACAAGTTGACCATGACCACCTTCTATCTTCTTATGATAGAAAGGCTTGAAACTTTTTCTGTTGTTATAATCTCCTCCATTCCCTCTAGTACTCTCTCTAGAATTCCTTTTCATATCGATGACTGTGTTTGTGAGTTTCTTAATGATCTGATGCAAACCTTCCACATTTGTGGTGTCCCTTTCTTTTCCCTCAGCCACTTTGTTATCGCTCTAATTATTCTTCTTGGATGACTAAGAGGCTTCCCTTCGGTTGTATGATGACATGTTGTGAGACTGATCATTTCATTCTCGACTTTTATTACTTCATCAATGGCACCTTGTAAGGTTTGTGCGTTACTTCTCTTGACCCACATGAGACAGGTACATGGAGAGTAGTGATGTAGAATTACATGAGCACCTCATCAATAGGTCTAGCGTTAACGAAGATTCTATTGAACAAAGTGTTGAACTAGATGTTGAAATCATTGACCTTTTCTTTGGCTTCCATTTTTAAACGGGATAGTTCTAAAACTAAGGTCATGGGTGTTCTGTCATCGCCAAACTTGTCTAAAAAGGCCTACTGAAAGGCACCCCATGAGGTGATCGATCCTATTCTCAAGCTAAAGTACCATGTGGAGGCCACACCAATCAGAGTAAAAGGGAATAAGTGACATACCGCATCCTCATTAGCTACCCCTAACATGCGCCTAGCTAGGAAGAAAGAGTGAATCTGATTATTAGCAATATCTCCCTGCTTAGGGTCTAATTTAGGCAATACTCTTTCTACATTCTTGGGTAAGGGATGTTGTTGTTCAGGTATTGCTACGCCATCTTGTGCAATCAAGGGAGGGAGTGCTCCTTGAGGAGGTGGGGTTTGATTCCCACCCGGAGGAGGTGGTGGAAGTTGATTCCCACTCGGAGGGGGAAGTATAGGTTGATTCCCACCCGAAGGGGGAAGTAGAGGTTGATTCCCACTTGGAGGGGGAATGTTAGCCATATTATGGATATGGAGGTTCTGGTTGAAGGTTTCTTCGAGGCGTTCTTTGTAGGGACTTCGCAAATCAAACCAGGGATTACCTTTAGAAGGGGAATCCTCAGGAATTTCTTCCCGAGTGTTGATACATTGCAAAGAGTCTAGCATAATATCTTCAAGAGAAGGGGCTGCAGATGTCTCTTCCCTTATGCGAAGGATCCTTTGCTTTCTTCTAGCTGTCAGAGGTAATGAATGGAAGATGGGAGGGTGAGATAGGGAGTGAGCAGAGGCACAATTAAGCACTCTGACTGGTTGTTCCTGAGTGACAGGATACTCCCACAGTCTATCTTCTTTGGGTGACCTAGACACGGGCCTGAGATTTCCTTCCTCTTCTTTTTCAAAATGAGGCTTTTCCAAATGGGAGGAGGGATATTTTAGACCTTTACAACCCATGCATTAATCGTTTTTGAATCAATGCATGGAATTTATAGATGAATCCTTGAAAATCTATGGATGGTGGTTCAGGCCCTCCTTTTCCCACCAATTTGTTGGCATGGCAAATTTTTGCTATACCAACAAGGGGAACTAACCCGATCACAGACCCCAATTAGATCTGCTTTTGTTTGGAGTGACTAGTTCCAACAGGTTTTAAAGGACCCCTTAAATTGTTATAAGTGTTGAGAGATTTCTTCCTAGAGGAAGACTTCAATTAAATCAACTAAAGAAATAGCTAACCTATATTCATCAAATCCTATCTACACTACTGTTAACTACTCCAACCTAGTCCTAACTATCCTAATGTATCCTGTAGGAGCATTAAAAAAAAGAGGTTAAACATCATATATATATTCCAAGTCCAGATGAATCAATTAGTGGTTGACATAAGAAAAAAGATGTGTTAAATCCTAATTTCAATAGAATTACTTATACAGGAATACACATTCCTTTTCATACAAATAACACTTGCAACTGATGTTTAACAATGTCTCAAATAAGCGACCTTTCATGAATTAACAATGCTATTGAATTATATTAAAATAACCAGGAATAAACATGAACTAATTTTTATCAATATGACAAAGAAAATCACATTTATCTTTATGCCAACAACAACACACTGATTCTAAACATATGAGAGGAAAGGGAAATCAATCTGACACAACAAGCTCCTTCTTGAACGAAACAAACTTCTTTATTCATAATAAATCAAAGTTGTTATATCTAAACAAAAATCACTTCTCTCCTATCTGGAGGTAATACTTATGCCTCAGACCATGACCCTTCGTCTTCCCCTGATCTCTTCAATTCCCCTTTTCTTTTTCAATATACAAATTAGAATGTGTTGATGTAGCACAGTGAGTGTAACCATTGGCACATAGAGGGTATATCTGCTAGAGTACTTCATTTCCTAGGGAATGAATAGATGTTCATTGAAAGAGAACAACTGCATGTCATCTCTTCGCACCTATATAGTGCGGATGTTATCCCCCATTATTTCCTGAAGGAAACTGAAAACACTGTGCCTATCATCCGACATCTCACATGATTAAAGGTGTGGTTGGGAGTGATGACACCTTAATGGATCAACATTGTCATGAGTGCTTCTATTGAACTCAGAGAGTGCCTCCGTTATGCACTGTGGTGATCCGTATTCCCTTTTGCAGAGTGTGTTTTGCAATATCGACACTGGTGGTGTAGAGGTGTCATCTTCATATCACTTACATTTATTTGTTACTAGGTCTACTCGAATATTACTACAGAAATAATTCATATCAGCTATGATTATGAAAATATGATAAAAATGCTTAAAAAACACATATATTTACTTCATTAAACATTTATAATCATCAAAAGGAACAAGTGTGCAAGAATACCCCCTGGTTTTTCTAATTCATGTATTGATTGAGTCCCACAAGTGTAAATTTGATTTACATTGAAAATCGTTGCATAACACATAACCGGATTCGAAATCTGGACTTGAAATATTGTAAGTGAGAACCTAGACCCTATCGGGTCTGCCATATGGGATTTTCCATTAAAAACCGTGACCACAACATTATATCAAATACACAAGAAAACATGGAAAAACCCATGGTTGGGCCATATATCGAGACTTCAAATCTTATATACCCAAGCCTATAATTATTGGCGGGTCTGCCATATCGCAAATCACTTTAGCTATAAACAATGAACTCTGTCGATTGCGATAAGCGATTGGGGAGGTGGACCCAAAATACATATGAGCCAGTTTAATAATCCTTTCAAGTCCACCGTATAACACTGTCCTTTGAAAACCGAGACCAGAATGTTTTATCGAAAATACAAGGGAATACATGGAAAAAACCATGGCCGACCATAAGGCTAGACTTGAAAAATTATGGACACGGGAGTATAATTATTGTTGGGTCCACCATATCACTCCTTTTCATATTGCATAACCCCCAGGCTCTGCCTATTGCGATAAGCGATTGTGGAAGGCAGACCCGAAATATATATATATATATATATATATAAATATATATATATATATATATATTATATATATATATATATATAATATTATAGATATATATATATATATCTGTGTGTGTGTGTGTGTGTGTGTGTGTGTGTTAATACTACGGGCGTATCACATCGCAATGTTTCAATAGTGGGTGAATGGGCCTTGGGTTCCATTGGAGCCCAGTTGCGATATGCGATGGGGCTCCGAACCCAAAATATATATATGCTACACTTAGTCCGGGTGGGTGCGCAACATATGACTTTCCTTTGAAAAACCTGGACCCCAGTGTATTATCGAAAAACATGGAAAAACACAGGAAAATCCCATGGCTAAGCAATAAGGCCAAACTTTAAATATTATACCCCTACCTCTATAATCATCATCGGGTCTGGTATATAATGGTGTGCCTTATATATAAGCCCCAGGACCCCGCCGATTGTGATATGTGATGGGGACCCATACTTGAAATATATGTATAAGGTCGCTGATAATGTCGTTAGGTTCGGTGCCTCGTGGTGCTCATTGTGTGGCAACATTGATTGCGATAAATGGAAAAAGGGTAAGTTATCCATGTTTGCAGAGCATTCCATTGTAAAGGGTTATAATGGGAATAAGGAAGCGATGGAAGGTTTCATGGGTTGAATCCAAATACAACCATGATGGAGAGTGGGGGGTGGTTATGTACATGGGAATAGACCGCCATGAAGGTTTATGGGGATTGAAAAGTCCCAATGAAGGAAATAGATGAAGGGCTAAAGAGGTTTATTGATGAATCATATGACATAGAGCTAAAATCCTTAGGATAAAACAGATCATTCAGAGAGGTGAAAGATCAAATTTTTTAGGGGCTGCATTCAAAATTTTTATGAAGGCAAGTTTTAATAGGGTGGTGGTTTTGGCCACAACATGCTAAAATCAGAGAAATTGAGCAGAGATTATTTGAAGATGATATGAAAGATCAGGAGAAACAAGAAAGTTATGTCCTTAGAGACATGAAGGAAACAAAAGTATTAATCCAGGAGAATGAAGAGTGTGAGATTAGTTTGGCAGTAATGAGGGAAGATGAAGATATATTAACGGAGTGGCTACAAAGAAAAACAAATGGAGACAGAAGATACAAATGGAGAATGAAGGAACAGGTCAAGTGGAAGCTATTGCAACAGATGTGGAATGGCAAGTTGATAAACGACTTTAGAGAACTTAAACAAGTTCATATTAATTTGTTAGAGAAGGAGAGACTCAAAGGAATGGAGTCACAAAAAAGAGGATTTACTGAAATCCAGAAGGTCTATGGTGGGAGATTGGTGCTTGAAGCATCAAAAGAGGGTGAAAGGTCTTATATTTTTAAAAATAATAATTTGTTGATGAATGCAAGTACAATATTGGATGAAAAATTTGTTACTATACGGATAGTCAATGACTATAGTTGTGATAAAAAAGAAGTTCTTGATTATTCTTCATTATAGAAAGTTGAGTGTCAAATGCAATTGGAGAAGGAAGCAACCGACAAAGAGCCAAAGGCCGAAGAAGATAAGACCCGAAAAATTACAATGGAATGATGAGAAGGCACTACAGAAAACATCAATCATATTTATGTAATTGACAAAGAGGAATTACTCTGAGGAATTGGCGGAAGTAATTATCGTAAAAATCAATGGAATCTGTTTGATGGAGTAAGTGATGTTGGTGATGGTGAGCTTTCATATTTATCTCTTATTAATTTCAACACTACCGAGTCAATTGATAAAACTAAAAGTGCTGATGTAAATCCAATTTGAAACCCATTCGAAATTCAGAGACTAGAAAAGTGGGCATTCACGTTTCCACTTGCGGTTCACAAGTCTATATTTCTAGAGGTAAATATGATAAGGCATGGAAAGTCAAGAATCATGTTCAATAATTCTGTGAAAATACTATTCTCGGAATTCTATGCAAAATTACAGAATGGAGTTGATATTTTAAAGGACCGGTGGCAAAACAAAGTTTGCAATCCTAGAGGTAGCAAGTCACTAAGAATTGTGGTTGTCACATTATTAAAGAAAAGTGACAAACCTGATAGATAAGAGTCTATGGAAACTTTTCTATATGGGGAGTCTGATGCAGGAGCATCCTTCTCAAATGTCATTGTTTATTTGGTTGATTTAGGGGGTGATGTTTTTCTTAATTATTTTATAAATTATCTACATTTCAAGAGAAAAGTTTGAGTGTGTGGTTTATTGTAAATATTCTCTTATAATTGAGAATATGAGAGGAGTTGGGTTCTATATATATGTTAGGGATTATGAGCTCCTTGAATAGAAATTAGTTGAGTCAAAAGAGGGATAAGATATTTTAGGGATTTAGTTGAGAGATGTATGGAGGAAATCGGGGATTTAGAATAATCCATAACTATGTAATTAATTTTATAAATGTAAGTCTACTTATGACGATGGAGAGGATAAAGAGGATAGGGAGAAGTAACGATAGAGGAAAAGGTAGAGATGGGTGTGAGGAAATGTGTGAGGGCCATTTCAAATGTAGAAATTGGGCCAAGCATTTTATGTATATAGTTTGATTGATGGAAGAAAGTTTTCATTATGTTATTTCATCTTGGATGGTTGTTTATTGATTGAATTCCTGTTGAAGTCTTGGATAAGAGATTAGCTCCTTTAATGTTCCATTTTGAAGTAATTCTATCATTTCAAAAGACCATTATAATAAGTCGAATCTTTAGATCTGAAAATATGCATTGAAGAAGCTTGTGATGTCAATTCTCTAATTGGTTAAGGTTGGTAGATGAATATATGTCTGTGTGAAGTTTAGTGTGAGTCATTAGCCGAGAGTTCCTATAGTAATCCAGTGGAACATGAGAGAGTAATTGTGATCATCATGATGATATGATCGAAGTTAAAGTAGTTATGTGTATATTAAGTCATTAAATCCATTTGTTATAGTGATCTTTTGATCGGGAGGATCAAAGATTTGGATCTGATCAAGATAGGAGAACTTTGTTTCACACAATACATAATTGGGGAAATTTGAACTAGAATGGAATCCGTGCATTTCGTTTTAGAGACAACTCAATGGAACTACAAAGGAAGATCTACGTTTACACCTAAATTTGACCATTCCAGGAATGAAATCAAGATGCTAATTCTCTATTTGAAACCAAGAGGAAGTCTATTCAGCAACCACAATGGGGGTAGGAGAGTACAATATGCCTTAATTGTGGTTGAAGGCCCATACCAAATCATAGCTGTCGATCTTAGTAGTCAACGCTTATGACACAGTCAACTACGAGGGTTGAGCTATTTGGTAATCCGTGTGTTAGTTGGAGGGACAAAAACCATTGGATCATTGTTGATGCTAACTATTGGATTAATATCGGATCACATCATTCATTAGTGAGTGAACCTTGGCCAGAAGAAATTGTGATTTGCGATGTCACTGTCGACCATTAGATCTGGAGAGAGGAAATCAATGGCGTAGAGTGAAGCGCTTGTGCAAAAAGGGAAAGTCAACGTAGGAAGTCAACGCGGGATCAATTGATGTTCAATTATGGGTTGTTGTTCAGTTGTTGTTTAATTATTGTTTAGTTGTTATTCAATTGTTCTTCAATTGTTGTTCAATTGTTTTTCAGTTGCTGTTTGGTTCCTGTTCAGTTTCTATTGTTGTTGAATTCCCAATTACTGTTCAATTGCGATTGCTGTTCAATTCCTTATTGTTGTTTAATTGCAATTTGAGGTGTGGCCTTGTGTGTATTCAGGTGGGACTGGTGTTCTTCGGCGGATTATGTGTAGAAATGTTGTTTGGTGATTGGTTGGGTTTTTGTTAAAACTTACCAATAGTAACACTTCCGATTTGTGTAGGTGAGCCATAATCCACAGGTTCATGTAAGGTTATTTTGAAAAGTAGGGGAATTGCCTTTAGGTGTTTTTTCCTGTGTCACGAAGCCTCTTTTTGAGAGTTTTACTTGATGACTACACACACTGAAGTTTACTCCGTGAACTCGTGTGAGTCTTCGCACCAACCTTTCTTGATCATTCCACCCTAGATTTTGGATATTGATGTTAAGTTCATGCATAAGACCATGTTCTAGTCTTACTCAGGGTATTCACTTCGTTTGTACATGTTGTGTTCGTTATGTAAACATTTGTCACACTCAAAGATGGAGTCATATTACCGTAGCGCAAGAGTCATCAAGTTCGTCCAATGATCAATCACAAGCATCACGCTTGGCACTCACACCATCAGTGAGTCATGTTGAGCATATTTGTCTAGATGGTTTGACTCATCTCATCATCAAGTCATGTAAGTGTGTGTTTGCAAGATCACGTATGCATCTTTCCACTCGTTCACACACTTAGTCACTTTGCTGAAGTTTTGATGACCAAATTCCCCTCTTACAGCCAAACCATCACTCGGCCATTGACTCAATCAAATGTCACCTAGAATGGTGTAGAAGCCCCAAGCAAGCCATTCGAAGCTACACTCCCACAAGCAAATCAATCAACCTTCATACTTGTCAACCGAAGAGTTCGACCCGACAACCACCTCGGGATTGACTCCCCTCAAACATTGTGCAAAGGATGCAGACCTTGCCCACTCCGCTCACTAAGAAAACTACACAGATAGGTTACACAAACACCTATTGCCCGTCCCTATCTCCCTCAGAAAATTGTGCAGTATTTCCAACAATCCCTCTAGTTAGTCGATTGGCTGCTCACCCAAAAAACTGTGCAGTTTCAAAAGCAAGCCGTCTATTGCCTAGTAGTCCGCTCAGCTTAGATAATTCCCAGAGGTGATCAACAAGCCAACATACTTCCATCAACACAGTTTTTCCTCGTCGTAGCTCCTAGCAGTCGAGTGCCAGTTCCCTCCAAGGATTGCACAGCTTTTGTTGCCCAGCTCCTGGCAGTTGACTGTTAGTTCACCTCAGGAATTAGATAGTTTTTGTTGAAAAGTGTGCAACAAGAAATGCTTGTTGAGAATGCAACAAGATGATGGAGCTTAGTGGAAAGGAGTCGCCTTCACTAAGTGGGCCCGCAGGCTATTTTTGGCGCAAGTCTATTTTCAGACTATGTCTATTTTTAGACATATGGATCATGTCTATGGATTGCAGGTTGTTGTTTATGGATGATTGATCAAGTTGGGAAAAATAGATGGACTTCTATTTTTAGACCACATCGGAGTGACACCACAACGGAGTGACTGCTTAGTCTAAATATAGAACAGTCAAATATTATTAGCTCATAATAATATTTAGACTATAAACTTTGTCTTATTCTCTTGAAGCACTTCAGTTTGAGCTATGGATGTGGTACATGCAGATCCCAGAAGGAAATACGTGGTTACTTATGGGATGACTAATATTTGCATGCAGGACTTCAGTTAGAACTCAAGTGAGTTGAGTTTAGTGGACTGGAGGTGCAGTTGATGGAGTTGTGTTCAGTTTAGCTTTGTTAAACTGGTTGTATTTAGTCTAACTGGCAAATAGACTAGAGATGAGTTGGGTGAATTAGTTATTAATTAATTCACAAGTTATTAACTCATAATGCAACTATTGAATACATCAGTTAACTCATTTGCATGTCAGTGCATGTTCAGTTCAGCAGGGACAGGTGTTAGAGGATCAGATTGCTATCAGTTGTGACTATAGTTGTGCATGAGATTTGCACAATCAGGGGATTGAGTATGCCAATGAGGATTGCGTGGTATATCCAAGGAAATACGTTGGTTCCTTGGTTTATCATCATTCTCATGCAGGATTGCGTAGTGGAGGCAGGCAAGCAGCGGAGAAGATTTGGAGATCAGATCTGAGCTGTATTGTGTGTAACAGAGGTGGAGATACTTGTGAGAAGTATTATGATGTGTAATGTTACATGACTCAATCATTAATATACAGATAGTTTGGTTTTTTAGCGAGATGCTTTCCCGGGGATACATACTGTGTTAATGTGTGAATGCTCTTGATTTTTTATTGTTATTGATGCTGCTATATTGATGATCAACGTAGAGGAGCTTATGTATTGTGTATGTTTTCCGCAATAGTACATGATCAGGATAATCTCTGTTGAATATGTGTTAAATTATTCAAAATTTCTACATGGTATCAGAGCTGGTTGATTTGTAGGAGAGATTTCTATAGGATATCAAAGCGAGGATTGATCATCAGATCTATTATTCAGGAAGTGACTACGTTTTATTTCTTCGGCAGAGTCTGTAATCGGCCCAGGTAGCCTCTGGATTCATCCTTCTTTTGGAAGGTGAGATATCTGGTGAATGCCCATACAGTCGATCTCTGTACAAGAAATACTTCGTTCTCACGAATTTTAGATCGGAAGAAGTTGAGTTTTTTGAGCTGGTGGAATGGCGCTCAAGGATAAACTCAGAAACATCTAAGTGTGAGAATGGAGACAGTATGCCCCAGTATCTCACGAAGTTCACTCAGTGTCGAGATGAGCTAGGAAGTGTGGGGGTTACTGTCGATGATGAGGACTTGGTGAGCTTGGCTCTCCTTAGTCTTCCGAAGAGTTGGCATTCCTATTAGGACTCTGTCAATGGTCAGGAGAAGTTGCTAGGATGGGAAAGACTATGGTCAGATCTTGTGCAGGAGGAGATCAGGCAAAGCACCAGAGACAGTTCTTCATCTATGCATGATGAGGAGAAATATGCCTTAGCGAGTAAGGCGAAGAAGGGGAAGGGTAAGGTTTCTCTTTCCAAATCCAGTTCTTCCAATGATGGGAAGAAGGTTGACAAGTCGAAGGTGAGATGCTTTCGTTGTCATGAGTTGGGCCATTATGCTACTAATTGCCCAAAAAAGAAGTCCAAGAAGGGATCCGAGGAAGGATCTGAAGGTGAGGCACTTGCTTCAAAGTTTGAGATGGATTTCAC
>APFE031484817.1:135778-197737 GCA_000404065.3 Pinus taeda | reverse complement strand
TTGGAAAAATAGATGGACTTCTATTTTTAGACCACAGCGGAGTGACACCACAGCGGAGTGACTGCTCAGTCTAAATATAGAACAGTCAAATATTATTAGCTCATAATAATATTTAGACTATAAACTTTGTCTTATTCTCTTGGAGCACTTCAGGATGAGCTACGGATGTGGTACATGTAGATCCCAGAAGGAAATACGTGGTTACCTATCAGATGACTAATATTTGCATGCAGGACTTCAGTTAGAACTCAAGTGAGATGAGTTTAGTGGACTGGAGGTGCAGTTGATGGAGTTGTGTTCAGTTTAGCTTTGTTAAACTGGTTGTATTTAGTCTAACTGGCAAATAGACTAGAGATGAGTCAGGTGAATTAGTTATTAATTAATTCACAAGTTATTAAATCATAATGCAACTATAGAATACATCAGTTAACTCAGTTGCATGTCAGTGCATGCTCAGTTCAGCAGGGACAGGTGTTAGAGGATCAGATTGCTATCAGTTGTGACTATAGTTGTGCATGATGATTTGCACAATCAGAGGGATTGAGTATTGCGAATGAGGATTGCGTGGTATATCCAATGGAAATACGAATTTGGATCATTCATTCATCAGCATTCTCATGCAGGATTGCGCAGTGGAGGCAGGCAAGCAGCGGAGAAGATTTGGAGATCAGATCTAAGCTGTATTGTGTGTAACAGAGGTGGAGATACTTGTGAGAAGTATTATGCCGTGTAATGTTACATGACTCAATCATTAATATACATATAGTTGGGGTTTTTAACGAGATGCTTTCCCTCGGATACATACTGTGTTAATGTGTGAATGCTCTTGATGTTTTATTGTTATTGATGCTGCTATATTGATGATCAACGTAGAGGAGCTTATGTATTATGTATGTTTTCTGCAATAGTACATGATCAGGATAATCTCCATTGAATATGTGTTAAATTATTCAAAATTTCTACAGTTTTCGCTACCAGTGTCCGAGCAACAAGCTGCTAGTTCCCTCTAGGAATTACATAGTTTTGGCTACAAAACTTCCATTGCGTACTCCTTCCTAGAATTGTGCAAATTTTTCCCGTCGAGACTTCCCGCAGCCTGAACTGTTCCTCTCAAAAACTGCATAGTTTGTTCCTCTTGCTGAGCCAGACCCTGGAGACAGTAACTGTCAATTAGAATTTCCCATATCCATCACCCAGTGATTGTTTCACAGTTTTCTCAATAATTTTTTGGAGCCCCCATCTGAGTTCACAACCTTGCCTTCTCTCCCAATCCCCTGCATCCAAAACAATCATGCATCATTGTACACTAGGAGGTTTATGGATTTGATGCCATCTCGTCATGAGTGACTCGATATACAGGTACATAAACAAACATGGCATGATGATAGATGGGATGAACAAAGGGAGCACATGCAGAAGGACATGTTCATCAACAAATGAACAAATGATGCATGCAAAGAGGTGTGCTCACGAATGGACAATCATGCAAAGAAGTATTCATGGATGGATGAATGCACAAACATGCAAGATGTGTTCACACATAGACAGAAGGATGAACATGCACTTTTCGTGAATAGATGAACTTGGCAAGCTTACCAACATACAAGCAAGGAGGAATGTGCGAATGCAACATCAAGCGAACCCATTGACCATCAATGACTCCACACACTTTTCCATGTGGAGGTGAAGCTATGACACACCATGAGGACATCCACCACCCATCAACACTTCTGCTCGACATGCACATTAGTAGCAACATGAATGTACCAACACTATCATGTTGAGTCATGTCGTGAGTCATGTTGTCCACATATCTACTATGGGCCATACTATCAATCAATGGAATGGTACGTGGAAGTCCAAGAGGCCCACTTGTTGTATGAAGAGTCGTGTAAAGTCAACAATTCATGGAAGTCGAATATTCGTGAGGGTATTCGAACAACCACAAGGGTTAGTTTCACCCTTGGCTATAAATACCCGCTCATTTATACATGCAAAGGACTTTTCACCTCAGCTCCTCCCACATAGCCTTGAGAGTCTGTAATATTTTCTTTAAGGAGTAAGTAGTGGCCCAATGCCCCGCCCACAGGGTTAGTAATGTATGGTGTAACGATGTGTCTTGGAACTTTTTCTTGATTCAGAAACCTACTAATAGTCTAGCACATTTTTGCACATGTATTGTAGCTATTGTAAGACTGATATTGCACACTTGTAATGCATGTTGCTTTAACCTGTGTTCAACATGTAAACTCATTCACTTGTTTTAATACATATATATTAATGAAAATTTGTTGTATGTGCTATTAACGTTGTCTTGCCCATGTTGGTTACCTCCCTGGACATCAGACAGACCTTTCACATAAAACTCGCTACAACAACTATTGCACTCACGTGGACTCATCCGCTTAGTGTTGTACGAGTTATCTTCCCTTATGTGTTGTGGCTGCCGCATTTGTGTGGATTGTTCTTCCGGAAGTTGTGCACATCCTATTGTGTTTTGTGTTCCTAACAGAGTTGGGGTTTCCTCCTAATCGACTTGGGACTCACTCCCACCCTCTCCCTCTATAATGAAGGAACCATTGACAAAAGTAACACTAGCAATCAATAGGCATGCGAACCTCACTACTGGAAGACAACGTAGAACACTGTCATGTGATGACAAGAAAGAGTTGAGGAAAATCTTCAAGATAATGGAAACTGAGCAATCATACTGGATGGGACTCCCACAGAAAATGGTGTGAGGTCTAGTTGTAACTTCATATCGGGTTGTATCCCCTGAATGTTGGAGGGTCTACCAACGTCAACATGTACTCATGAGATAATAATGGTAAATCACCTCATATTAATAATGCAAAAGACAACTCAATATGGGATTACCACATTCCACCAGACCGTAGACAAGGCTTAGTGAAATCTCTTATTCCAGTCACCCCCATGCCATATTCCAAGCATAAATGTGGTATATCATAAAACACAATAATGAAAACCATCTGGGGATTCCAAAAGCCAAACCATCTCAACCCATCAAACAGTCATTCTACCTCATGACCCGACATCACAAAAACATCATCAAATTGGTCTCTACCCAAACCGTCCTGGGCTCTAGAGCATTTTTTCCAACCTAACTTCTAGGACAAGTAACTCATATCACGACTACTACTGGGCTTGTGAGTGTTTGTCTAACCAAGGCTCCAAGACTAGTAACTAAACCCACAACTATTTTTGGGCTCCAAAGCATTTGTCAAATGAAGTCTATAGTACTAATATCTCAACCAACCTAGGCTACAATACTAATAACTCAACCCATGTTTTTATAGGGCTTCCATAGCATTTGTCCAACCACGGCTCCAGGACTAGTAAGTCAACCCAAGTAGTTACAGGGTTTGTATAGCATTTGTCTAACTAAGGCTCAAGGAACTAATAACCTAAACCAAGTTGTTACAAGTATTTTAGAGTGTTTTTCCAACCAAGGCTCCAAGGCTAGTAACTCAACCAAAGTCGTTATAGGGTTTCCATAGCATTTGTCCAACCAAGGCTCCATGAACTAATAAATCAACCCAAGCTAAAGGAAACATGAGAACTAACTAGAAAAAGAAGTAAATGAACCCACAACACCATGACTATGTAGGAAATAACAGGGCTAGGTGTTCGGTCTCAAAAATGTCATCCACTTTTACCCACATTTCCATCATTTTACCCTCATTCCATAAATCTAGAGCACCATAACCTTACATTAAGTAACCATTTTCATAATCACATGGGTTTATCATTATAATTTTCCAAGTCATTTATTTTAGGTATTTTAATAGAATTTATGATTAAATATTAGGAAATTAACATGTTTTCGCATATATCTAAAAGTCTGATAATTTTTTTGGATATTGTAGGCCTACTTCGAGATTCTAGAAGCATCTTATTTGGCCACCCAACCACAAATTCCAATTTTAATTTACAACTCATGAGGATTTGTAGAATAATTATAGAAGATGTAGATCATTAACTAAGCATATTCAAAGGAGAAGAATCATGAATGAGAATTTTGGTAGGATTTCTATCTTACAGTTTTAGGTGATTGGTTGTAACCACAAGAGATAAATGTGGATTTAGGAGAGATCTAAGGATCTCTATTTATTGAATAGTTATTTTCAATTTTTGTATAAATAGGAGTGTACCATTCATAAAAAGGGTTGATAGTTGTTAAGTTTTAGGTGTTATATGGTTAGTTGTTAGTGCTAGTTGTTAGTTGGAGCTTCCAAGTTCATCTAAGATGTCATTTGTAAAGTGAGGATAGAGAATGCTTGTAATATATTATAACTCATTTTATGAAATACATACTGCTACTTTGATATCCAAGATGTGATAGTTTTTCAATGTGCTTACTGAGGAATGGAGGTGTTATCGGGAAATCTAGTATCCACTTGGAGCTTCTAGTCCCACTAAGACTGGTAGCTATCTTAGAAAAGAAAAACTAAAACTACTTTCGCTTTCCTTTATGAGAAGTAGATAAGAGGGAACAAAGGACACCAACCTCAGTCTTGCGCTTGGTTCCTCTCCTTTCTGACAGATCTTTGTCGCTTCTTCTTCATTTACCAAGCTTCAAAGAGCACCTGTGGAATCAAAGCAGCATAATACTATCGAAGAACAGAGATCTACAATCATAGGCAATACAAGACTAGATATGTATTAACCACACAAATGCATATATCATCAAACATACAAGAATGTGGAGGAAAACTTTAATAGCTTTGTTAGTATCAAGAATAGCAAAGAGGATTACAACCAATTGTTCTGACCCAACATCATCCTCCAGCAAGAAAGCCCTTCTTCACCTCATGTAAAGCTTAGATCACCCAACACTATGATGTTGCACTAGGAAACTAACAACACTTCCTTATAAGATACAAGATTCTAGCCTCTGGATCTTTGTGATGAGGGATCCATATATAGATGATTGTAGGGGGGTGAGTGAGCTTCTGGGACTTTGATTAGTGTCCTATCTCTGATAGTCCTTGATTCCACTTGGATATTGATGATCTATTACTCATCCCTCGGCAAATTCAGAGAGGCAAGTGTCAGAGGAAAAGTTTCTGGAAGATTCTATGATCCTCCACCTCGCAAACTATCTCTACCATTTGTCCATCCTCACCCATCGCACCCTACAGAAGGGCTTTCCAGTATGCATTGCACCCTTTACACTGAGCATTCTGTATGGTCCAGTTTTGACCAATTCTACACAGGTTTCTATGGAGCACTTCTGGGAGATGATGTAATCAGCTGACCCTGTTCCTTTAGGGAGAGAAACAACACTTTTAGGGACTTAGGAGCCTTTGGATTATGGACATTTATGATTGGGGTTGCAGTGCCCAAAAATGTCTATAATAGTTTCCCCCTAAAGCATGAGGTTGTTAATCTTTTAATGTCGAGTGAAATGCTTTATCATGAGGATCTGAAGTTTTTTCGAGATGGAAGGCAACCTGTAATAAGATACAATACAATACATTATCTTAATAATATTTTTCATGATCTAGCTCAGGCAGGAATTCCCATGCTTAGATTTATAAATTCATTTTCACGTACATAGGACAAACAACCATCTGTGTAGCAGACTAATGATTCAGAGGGATGATGTAAATTTGATGTCTTTATATTCCTGAATATATCGTAGCCCGGATGGATGAAACTAGATCCGGTGTCTTCAAAACTCGTTCAATATTCACTTGGAGTACAAGTCGATCCATGTGAAAGATGTTCTAGAGTCGAACATGGAGAGACATCACCTGATTAACAGCCAATGATGTAAGTTGTTAACAGGCGCGAGAGGAATCACCAATAATGACAATGATTCTCAAGGTACTACAGTACAATTCACGTGGTGTGAAAAAGGGACTTGGAATCAAACACCACACAAAATCTCTTGGTTGAAGGCCATTGATGTAAACATGTTGCCGAAAGTGAGAAACTTACCATTGAGGCATGCAAGCTTCAAAGTACTAAAAGGGGTTGTTCCTAAGTCGACTTCTTGGATAATGAGATGATGTCAACAAGAATTGACCCATTGTAGGAGGGCCTTAATGAATCCCACATCTACGATACGGGACAGAGCAAATGATTTTGGAGGTGAAAATGATCTGATGATATAGGGTTCAAGGTGGCGGTCATGAAAGAATGGAGCATGAATGTATTGCAGCAGACGAGACACAAGTGAATTCTCTGAGTGACTTCTCTTGAACATACGTGTGACACTGACAATGGATTGGTAGCGTTAACCCAAAATATGGATGGTGTGACGGACCAATGGTGATATGACCAGTGAACGGAATAACCCAACCCGACTTAGACATGGAGTGAAAGTGTCATGTTCAAGAGCGATAAAGTTTCTTCAAGTTTTCTTCCCAAATTTTCCCCCGTCATTGCTGACCAGTACCTCTTTATTTTTATCAAGCTTGAGGAGGATAACATATGATTGTTGTATAATCCACCCTTCGTGCAAACCTGTCGCTATGTTTTAACGAGCCTAGCGACAATGAGACTCGTTCTTGTCCATTTGGACAAGTTTGTCAGTATTGATTTTAACGAATTTAACAACAATGATAACTCAGTCCTTTTTCAATTTTAGAGAGTCTGAAAGGGACGGAAAGGAAACTCCAATGATTCTTTTTCGTCATATAATCCCTTAAGTATGAAAAAGTGTAAAATAATACGAAAGGGATGAATTTTCGATAGTTTTAACGAGCCGAGCAAGACAAGTGCTCGATCTTTTTTTGTAATAATAACTCAGGTCAAAAAAGATTAAAATCTAGAGGAGGGATAACATCTCTGATGAATTTAATGAGTCGGAGAGGCCAATTGCTCGGAAATATTTTCATATTTTATGAGTGAGGTGAAAAGAGCTTAAAGAAGACCCGTTTTTTGAGGAACGAGTGATAATTTCGGGTAGCAACTAATTCCAGGTAAGGTGTGGAATTTTCCAATCATGACAGTGTCACAAGGATGGCTCACAACATCACTCGTCCTAGTTGTTCCTCAAAAGGGTAAACGTTCAAATGGAGATGTATGATCGGCTAAAAATAATGGAGGTGATGATGAGAACACGACCAAAGCTTAAAAGCTGATGATAATGCATTCACAATGGTTATTTATCAGAGATTGGTTCATTTTTGAATGAGCTTAAACTCCGGGGGAAACATTTTCTCATTGCTTAGATTTAATTTTTAATGAGCTTGAACTCCACATAAAAATTGCTCATGCTAGTCATATAATAAGGATATCTCATCTATAGATGCCATTTTTTATGGAGCTTGCACCTTTCAAAGCTTTGCCCCCGATCCTTTCTTTATGCAAGTTAGGAACAACCAATCATACGAGTTTAAAGGGTTTGAGAATCTACAAACTAAGAAAATAAATGGTCGCTCTTCGCTCGCATGCAAAAAGGCTTGCATGCCCCTGGGTATAGTGAAAAATTTCCTAGCTACCATTTAGAAGTTCTCGCATCCGCAAGATAGTTTCCATCCACATAGCAGGTAGAAACACTTCCTAGCTTAGTCCATTTGGACAAAAGTTATTCTAAACCCCAACCACCTAACCTTGATGAAGGAATCTTATTCCAGTCTAATTCCCTCTTCCTCTAGAGAAGGGTATCAGACCAGTCATTTTCCTTCACGGAAACCTACTCTATACCTACAGTTTCCCTGCCAGAGCAGGCCAGGGTCCATGCCCCCTAGGTTTTAGTCATGTCCTCTTGAATCACTCGCACTCTTCAGGTGGATGGATTGGAGATTGATGAGAAATTCCTTGCATGAAAAGACCATTTAGGGATGGCATTTGACTGTTAGCTATGTGTGAGCCGGGGAACGAAAGCTGGTCTACGAGCTGGACCACTCGGCCTTCATGCGGAAAACACATTACTCTAAAGAGTGAGGAGATAATGGTTCCCATGCTATAAATATAGTCACGCCCAAGGAGTAGATTATAATCTAGAGGTCCTTGGACTACCATTACGTTCATATAAATGGTTTTCCTTCTCAACATTATGGGCACATTGGGAAGGATCCCTAAAGGTCGACTAGTTTGTCGAAGCCTGTCAGATTTCTCATCTCAGGCAGAAGCTATGATGAACCAAGTGCTTTCCAAGCAGTTGAGGAAAGGATACTCACAAAAGCCCCTTCATATATGATGGTACCAGCCAGGATCATTCTGTAATCTTGTACAGTGACTTGAAATGGTACACTAGCCAATAAATGGGGTCTTCCTAGTAGATTCCAATCGAAGGAAATGACTAGGTTGCTTGGAGGTGGATCGAATAGATGGCCAGATACGACTCTGACAAAATTCCTTCCTATCGTAAAGGAACGGGTATACTGCCCCATGTTCATCAGAGTCTATGTTTACGAAAAGAATTTGAACAATGTCCTTCTTATTCTCTTCGGTGAGTGTATCATCTGAAGATGGACCTTCTGAAGGAAAGACAGGGTCAACTGCCACCTCGACCTTTTGACTTTCATCTGGTATGGATTTAGAGGGTTTATTTTCAATGATAGACACTTCAAGTGACCACAATGGCTTGTCAGTCATATTTTCAACCAGTGATGGACTCGACAAGGGTGTCTTATATCCAAGAGGAAGCCATAGCGGTGAAGTCGGATGGTTATCCAAAACTCTTTTAGCTTCGTCTAGGAAGGGACAATGGTGGATAGTGTGATCGCCCTCACACAATTTACAAGGGAATTTGCATTTCCTTTTCTATTCAGATACTTCGCTTTCACTAGTTGATGGTGTACTTTCAACACGATTGGAGGTTGATGACATTGGATTGTGCAAACAAGGAGACTATTCCCTTAAGCTCTGAGGGATGTAAGGACAATCACAATGATAGTGGTCTCCTCTACAAATGACACATGGAGATTTAGGCTTGAATGGTGCAGTGTGTGGATTTTCGCTAGATGATGCATGGTTGCCCCTTTTCGCCTTTGGCTCCTTCTTCTTCTTCCCCTTCTTCCCCTTCTTAGTTACTTGATTTTCAGCTTTACTAGTTTCATCAAGCAAAGAGGAAGGAGGAGAGGGAGAAATGGACGAAGTAGAAGGTTGAGGGGTAAATCTAGTATCATCTAGTTGTTGACTTGATTGTTTAGGAATTACAGTATTCTGAATGACAGAGGTAGAGAAGAGCCATACGGGCAAGCCAATTGTCGACCTTGGAAGTGAAAATGTGGCCATATGGGGTGCACCAACATCTGCCCAAGAGGAGAAAGGACTAGGATTTCCTCCAAGGGGAAATCCTTGGTTGGTAGAATCCTTTTTTCTCAACCTAAAGACCATTGAGGGAATTGTAATGTTATTCTGATTAAAATAAATTTTAGAGGCTTTGACACAACTTGTTTTTTCAATTTTTAAGAGTCGAGAAAAAACAAAATATGACTCTAGTCGCCTTCAATTTTTAATGAGCCTGAAGTGAAAAGTGCTCAAATGAACCTTTTCCTTTAAGGAGTCTAAAATGGAATGAAAGAGACTACTCTGGAAATCTAGATAGAGGGATTACCAAACCAGTCACAAAACTACAAAATACTTTCTATAGTACAGTAGTCAATCTTCCGAATGCTGTGTGTAGTGCATTGCGATCGATAGGGCGGCAGAAACGACTTCCTAAGGATAAAGGATATAGCCTATTGTGGTCTCCCAATATATACTCGACGATACATGGGAGCACAAGTCCGTACTGGCACTTGTCATCTCAAAGAGGAGGAATCACCCAACCAACAATGAAAGCGATAGTTACCAGGCTTAATGACATCAGAATACGTCTCTAGCCTAGACTTCTAGATGTTGTGTGTTAGGTTACAAAGTGTTTTTATGTTCATTGAATTTATTTTACAGTTGATCTTGCTTAAGAATTTTCCTTTCAGGTTCACCGCATGATGTAGACATACAATTCCTAAAATGTGGTCTAAGATGATAAACAATCGTTTAATCTTCTTTTGCAATGAAAATCCTAGCTACTAAGGAAAGAAAAATGGGATTCTTTCAACAAAGAGCACAGAGCACACACTAAATGCACTGTATTAAATCAAACCAATATGCAGTCTAAATGCAAATGCACATGCATGTATTTGTTTTCAGCCTTCTTAATGTGTGAATGATAAGAAGAATGATAAGTACAAAGTTGAATTATTTTTTCAAAGCGACAATACTAACAAATTTCTCTTCAAAACAAAGTGAAGATAACGACGACACTTTGCAATTTCGAATTGAAAATTGTTTTTGACACTCGAAAAATTACTAATTCAAATCACATACAAGAGTAACAGTATAATCAACCATCAAGAACAATAGGATTCTCTTCTATGACTAAAACGACACTTGTGACACTTCCAAATCAAGAAATGACAGTTTGATTATGCTACTTCTTTGTAAAAGAAACTGAAAATGGTGCACAATACATAAAAATATTTATAGTTTTTTGCACAATGGAGGCAGAATGATGGAAAGGAAGGGGGTATCCACAGAGGTATACTGATCACAGACAGCAAAACTCCTGAATAGAGCTGAAGAGAGTGAATAAAAAACAAAGTCTGAAGGCAAAATTAACCTTCTCTGACCATCGCACTTGTTACACAGGGAGTCCAGTATGCATCTCACCTACTGCACACACGAGGTGCGATGCATACAGACTTCCTTGAAGAGAGGGTGTGATGGTACCAGTGCGAGGCTTTTACTTGGTCTTTGGTCATAGTTTGTAGCTTTGATAAGGGATTTAGGTCGAGCAAGTGATGTTCAGTAAATATAAATCACAGTGGTTGATCTAATGAGGTTACTAGATCCACCACTAGGGCAATTAGAGTGTTTGCAGATCGATTGTTCAATTTATAAACAAAATCCAGAGATAGACTGAAGCAGCATTGATCTACTTTGCACTTGCATAGCAAATGCAATTTGAAGGCTAACTGGCTTGGCTTCAGGCTCCATCTGTAAGTTTATAAAAAAAATAAACATAGACTCGCAAAAAATCTATTCACTCCCCAGTGGAGTCACCATTTTGTTATCGGGAAATCTAGTGTCCACTCGGAGCTGCTAGTCTCACTAAGACTGGTAGCTATTTTAGAAATAGAAAAACTAAAACTACTTTCGCTTTCCTTTATGAGAAGTAGATAAGAGGGGAACAAAGGACACCAACCTCAGTCTTGTGCTTGGTTCCTTGCTTGGTTCCTCTCCTTTCTGATAGATCTTTGCCGCTTCTTCTTCATTTACCCAGCTTCAAAGAGCACCTGTGGAATCAAAGCAGCATAATACTATTGAAGAGTAGAGATCTACAATCATAAGCAATACAAGACCAAATATGTATTGAGCACACAAATGCATATATCATCAAACATACAAGAATGTGGAGGAAAACTTGAATAGCTTTATTAATATCAAGAATAGCAAATAGGATTACAACCAATTGTTTTGACCCAGCATCATCCTCTAGCAACAAAGCCCTTCTTCACCTCATGTAAAGCTTAGATCACCCAACACTATGATGTTGCACCAAGAAGCCAACAACACTTCCTTACAAGATACAAGATTCCAGCCTCTGGATCTCTATGATGAGGGATCCATATATATATAATTGTAGGGGGGTGAGTTAGCCTCTGGGATTTCGATTAGTGTCCTCTTTCTCATAGTTCTTGATTCCACTTGGAGATTGATGATCTCTTACTCATCCCTGGGCGAATTCAGAGAGGCAAGTGTCAGAGGAGAAGTTTATGGAAGATTCTATGATCCTCCACCTCGCAAACTGTCTCTGCCATTTGTCCATTCTTGCCCATCGCACCCTACAGAAGGGCTTTCCAGTATGCATCACACCCTTTACACTGAGCATTATGTATGGTCCAGTTTTGACCAACTCCTCCATCGTGCCCTTTAAATTGAACGTTGGTCATATTACGATTTTCATGGGACTGTTGGCCGGGTTAAGGCCTATCCCTTGGCCCCTCCCTGTGGTTCTATGGAACTGAAGTGATTAGGGGCTAGGGCTTAGCCCTGACCCCTTTCCCCATTGGTGCACACATTCAACTTTAAATACATGTTCAAAATTATTGTTTAACAATAAATATGGTAGGTGGATTGGTAAAGTATATTTGTTGCTTAGCAATAGGTCATGGTTTCAAATACTATGGAGGAAGTTCAAGATCACATGAAAATTTTGGTTTACTACGAGGAGGCCACATGGCAACCACTAGTTGACCCACATGGAACTTGCTCGTTGGCCCTAAAAAATAAAACCGTAACCAATGAAAAAATACCAAATGTCGATGAATCAAACAGTGCCAAGTGTCAACCATCCATTTTCCAATGAAGGATTAGTCAAATTTACCAAGTCATGACCCGATCAACATATGGACTATTGATTGGGCATTCCTAGAAAGTAAAAAAAAAAAAATAGTTGTTTCCTAAAGTGAACAGAACATGATTATGGGAGCATCTAAAGTCGGATTTCAATGAAATGGTTTGTGTTTGATTTAGGGTGACAAGATCTACGATTCGTCATTCGTCTCAAGATGATCCAGGAATTTTGAATTTTGAGCATTTTCTTGATCCATGAGATCATGGATAAGGTTGGAGAACTAGAGAAAAAAGACAAACACAGACATAGGCTTCAACTTTCATAGGAACTTGTAAATATTAAAAAACCAACTGCGATAATTAACAAACCACCATCCGAGTCTAATTCCAAGTTGTAAAGTGGCAAGACAATGCAACAATTCTTGATTATAGTAGCTTATCAAAATTTGGTATATGGTCTATTAATGAAGCATTAAGTGTATGGAGATGAGGTATCAAGCTAAAAAATGGTTAGAAAAAAAATTAAGAAGTCGCAAAAAAAACAATAACATGTGATCCATGGTACTTCTTTCCAATTAGGTAAAAGTGCATTTAGTGTTTCGTCCTTGAACTTGTTTTATTAGTACTATTTAAGAGTTTTTTGTGTATATATCAGATGAAGAGAGGCTATTTATCTCTCTCTCTCTCTCAAGGGTCTTACATTTTATTGCATAAATTGATAATTTTTTGCAATTTCTACTCATTCTAATCCTACAGTCGATCCATAAATTCCCATCTCCCTACTACCAAAACACTCATTTCCCTTTGCAATCTTCATACTTTCCTGCCTCATTTTCACTCCCTTAACCCAAAAATAAAGTCATTCAAGTCCCTTAAAAAGTTCAGCGACCCCACTTTCCTTTTCCTTTTTGTCAAATAAACTTTGCTTCAATGAAAATTTTCCATCTATAGTCCTTAAAATTATTATTTTATACTTGCCTTAGATGATGGAGGATTCATTAAGGCCTCCCTTCTAACAATTTTTTACCCATCTACTCTGACACATCATCTGGGATCAAGACTAGAGATATTTCAAGTACCTTAAGGCTTGAATTCCTTAATGGCAAGTCCTCTCACTAATAAACAGTGGGAATACATCAATGTCCCTTGTTTGTCAGATCTTCTAGGTGACTTGACTACAACACATCTATTCGTACCTAGTCAGATGTACTTAGGAATCTTGACTCTCATTTCGATCAATGGTGAGCAATCTTGTATTCGTTGATGGCACTCATTAATCACTAGTAATCCAACAATTTATTTTCTATATTCAACATTGACACATCTATTCACATAGATAATAATTATTCTGCTGAATGGGAACAAATGAAGAATATATGATTTTAGTAGTTTGTAGCAGGACTTAGTTCACCATCCGTAGAAATAAATATTCCAATATCATCCTCTATTCATAGAACCAAGAGAAAGAAAAATAAAATCATATTCTTTTGCTTCATATTCCATGATCCAGTAGCAGTAGCCACACTCTTCGATATAAATGGCTTGTCCAATTTCAAGTAAGTGAAGATATGTTATGTTCTAATATTTAATACTGTAATTCCTTAAATTCTAAAATTATGATTTTGGAAAATCCCTCACCTCATTTACATTCCCTTTCTGACTTTCCAAAAACTGAAATAACCTTTAATTCAGGGGGAGTGATATTCAAATTTCATGTCAGATGTCACATTTCATTACATCCTAACCAACATATTTTTCCCAATCAAGTATTATTTCATTTTGATTCCAAAAGTTTATATGGTTTACAATGATCAATTGATGATCACATCAAATGGCTAACAATTAATATGGAACTTAAAAAGGAATTTTCAATGTTTTCAAGTATTTTTATGAAACAAAAATAAGAAAAGTATTGTTACAGAAGAACCAATACTCATAAATTTTGGTTGTCACACAAGAACCAACCACACAAAATATATGTTGCAATCAAATGTATTTCAAAGTACATTTTGCAAAAAGAATAAAAATTGTCAAACGATATGATTACGAAAAGTTAAAAGATAATCAATACAAAGCCATAGCTCATATAGAAGCAAAACATTTCAAGAATATCAACTTATGATTAAGAGAACAATGCAAGTCACATGAGTAAATGCAACATCTTTAGTTGTGGGGTATGTTGGGTCTCCGAAATGTCATCCACTTTTACCCATATTTCCATCATTTTACCCTCATTTTGTAACTTTATAGCCCGCATAACCTTACATTAAGTAACAATTTTCATAATTACATGGGTTTATCATTATCATTTGCCAAGTCATTTATTTTAAGTATTTTAAGAGAATTTATGATTAAATATTAGGATATTAACATGTTTCCATATATATCTAAAAGTGTTATGATTTTTGTGATATTGTAGGCCTACTTGGAGATTCTAGAAGGGTCATATTTAGCCACCCAACCACAAATTAGAATTCCAAATTCCAACTAATGAAGATTTGTGGAATAATTGTAGATGACGTGGCTCGTTAACTAAGCACATTCAAAGGAGAAGAATCATGCATGAGAATTTTGAGAGGATTTATGTCTTACATTTTTAGGTGATTGGTTGTAACCACAAGAGATAAATGTGTATTTAGGAGAAATCTAAGGATCTATATTTATTGAATAATTATCTTCACTTTTTGTATAAATAGGAGTGAACCCTTCATACAAAGGGTTGTTAGTTGTTCAGGGTTAGGTGTTAGATGGTTAGTTGTTAGTTCTAGTTATTAGTTGGAGGTTCCAAGTTCCATCTAAGATGTGATTTGAAAATTGAGGATAGAGAATTATTGTAATATCTTGTAAGTGATTTTATGAAATACATAATACTACTTTGATATCCAATATGTGATAGTTGTTCAGTGTGCTTGCTGAGGAATGGAGGTGCCCCATCAACCATAGTTTGCACACCTTTGTACATATTGGTAACATAGTGGAGTTATGTTATTTCATTCATTTTAGCAAGTATGTTTTCATTTTGTGCAAGTGTGATTTTCCTTTCAGCAACTGTTTTTTCATTTTATGCAAGAGTGTTTTTCCTTTTAGCCAGTGTGATTTCATTTCAATAGGTGTGAGTGTGATTTCAATTCAACAAGTGTGACTTCAATTATGAAAGTGTGGTGTGATTTTGATTTATACAAGCGTGGTGTGATTTCAATTATGTAAGTGTGTTGTGATTTGAATTCTACAAGTATG
The DNA here is from genome assembly GCA_000404065.3 of Pinus taeda. NCBI lineage: Eukaryota > Viridiplantae > Streptophyta > Pinopsida > Pinales > Pinaceae > Pinus > Pinus taeda. Next base: position 182,182 of record APFE031484817.1, on the reverse strand, counting down.
ATTTCAATTTCAACCAAGTGTGATTTAATTTATGAAAGTGTGGTGGTGTGATTTCATTTGTGCAAGTGTGATTTCATTTTCAAATAACTGTGATTTCCTTTATACAAGTGTGATTTCAATTTCTTTATGTTTGGTTTGGTTAGGATTGGATTGATCTAATTTATTTGTAATTAGTTTTAATTGCACTAGATTAATCTATTCTAATAAACAAACTCCTAGTACATATAGTACATGTATACCACATCAGTCTACGAAACCTGGGTTGAAAATTAATGACACAGATTTAACTCACAATTAAATCACCCAACACTAGAAATATCCACTATCAATCGAGGTAATCCTCCATGCCAATGACATATAAAAACCAAGAAATCACATGCATGTGCCATGCATCCCAAAGAAAGGGAGGAAAACATAGATGAAACTAAATACTTGCAAGGAAAACCTGTTGTAGCTTTTGATCCCGATGTCCTCTTGTGCTTTCCCACTCTTCCCTTTCCTTCTTGCTCCAAAAATCCAAGCATACCATACTCTCCAAGAGTGCTCCAAGAAAACTCTAAGTATCCAAGAGTATGAGAGAGAGTAGAGAGAGAGAGAGATCCAAAACTAAACTGACTAAGATTACTCTAACTAAGCCTTTCCCATTGATCCTCAAAAGCCCTTTTATCAATGAGACATCTATTTTCTTCAATTTCCATTATTTTCCTTCATTTTCCTCCTCATGTGCAACATGTGACCTTTCACCTTGATTTTCTCCTAATTTCCATTATTTTCATAAATAAAATACAAAATAATGCCTCATGCCTTTCCAAATCCTTTGCCATTGCCTTTGCCAATTTCCTTAACCATAATAAACCGAATGAACACACACTATGAATTTTTCCCTAGCATTTAGTTTGAATACACGTCCCATGACTTTGGTCTTATATATTTTTACATGGATTTTTGACCAAGGCAGTTACATCCTAATTTCCATTATTTTCATAAATAAAATGCCAATTAATGGCTCATGCCTTTCCAAAGCCTTTGCCAATTTCCTTTTCCATAATAAACCAAATGAACAGCCATGTTGGGATGTTTTTCACAACAATGAAATTGGAATACGTGTCCCATGACCTTGGTTATTATTTTTCCTTTATTAACTTTACTACATGGAGTTTTAACTAGGGATGTTACAATAAGTCGCTCATCCACATACTAGAATTGCAACAAAGAGATGAACCATGAATGTCCAACCATAAATTAAACAATTTGTACATACAGAAACAATGGTCGACCTTTCTCATTTTGTACTAAGGTCATTATTCTAAGGAGGTAATTTTCGTTTAAATTTAGTTGGACCTAATTTTTATTGTTTCCATGAATTATTTATTAATATATATTATAACAGGAATAATAATAATATTACTAATAATTTTAAGTAATATAAAAATAATTAATAAATAAATAAATAAATTAAAATTTTACCTGGGTCCTAGAGTCGTTTATAGCCGTTGGAGTCGCTGCTCAGTCTATTTAAACAGGTGTAGCTGAATTTGTTTCTTCAACTTGTCCTGACGATGAACCACACTAGTTGGTTCGAAATGTGTCGACAAAGGTCTTTCTATATGTGATTTTCTCTGAAGCTCTTCTTATAACTTTGATGGATCACAGAAACCTCAATTCTACAAATGAGAATTCACTGGAAATTATTTAGAGTAACATTCCATGTCACCTTTATGCTCCACTCCTAAATTATATGTATTCAAACATAAGTGAAACCTCCTTGTATTTAATTGATGAGTAAGCATCCAATTGGAAAGAAAAACATAAGGTATTGCAAAATCAAATAAGTTACATAGGAAAAACATAGAAATTAGCATTGATGGTCCATACCTATTCAATATTATAGAAAACTAGTAGAAAATAATGAAATTAGTGACCAGGTGACTAAAAACATCAGTCACCACAACTTTTCCAAGTGGAATACTACAAAAAATGAGCAATATTAAGTGACCCAACTAAAAATGATGAACATAAATCACTAATTTAGTCTTCGAATAAAATATACGACTAGATAATAAGTAATGTAACTGAAAATGACTAACGTGAATGACTAATTTAGTTAAGGAACAAAAATACGACTACTTAAAAAGTAATACAACAATATGAATTAGTCATTTATGTTAGTAATTTTAATTGTGTCACTTCAACAGTCTGAACTTACAAGTGGTAACGAATTTAAAGGATGTTATAAATTGGCTGAGAGGTTATACTTCCTTGAACATTTCTTTATTGGATCGATAGATGATTAGAGTTATGGAGTTGAGTAGAACCTTCAAGGTTATATCCTTTGATCACATTCACAAGGAATTAAATTCAAAGGCTTACAACTAAGTCAAATACATTATGAAGAATACCTGCAAAGAGAAGAATACATTATGGAGAATAGTAAAATAAAACATCTTCCTCAATATTAGATTAACACCTAATTAAACATTGCAAGAAGAAAAAACAACAACAACACCACCACCTATAAATATATTTATACCTTCTTTTCTCTTTAATAATTATGAGAAATTTAAAATAAATATATAATGTATCTATAATTTCTTCCCCACATTAACTGTGATGACCATTGTTGACTCCTAAAATCCTAAAAAAACGTCTTCTAAAAAGGCCTCTACCCAAAATAACCTTTAAAAGTGAACTGATAAAGTTGCTAATCAACTATAAATTAAAGATTAATACCTTAGTTTTCAAGAGTAACACCTTATTTGTGTCAAAATTTTAAAAAATTACTCTTTATCTTCTTCAAGAACCAAACCAAAGAGCCCTTTACCTCAACTACCCAAAAAGTGAACCGGTAAAGTTGCTAATCAACTATCAATTCAAGAGTACTACCTTAATTGCGTGGAAATTTTGAAACTTACTCTTTATCTTCTTCAAGCACAAAACCAAATATTATGCCCTACTTTGAATTTAAAGTAATAATTTACTTTTCTACCAAGCAAAATATATGACTAAACTACATTTGAGATTATATCATGTGTTTATTCATATTTTATTGCACTAGTTCTTCTCACTAGTTTTGAAACATGCCGCACAAGTAGATTTCATATGCAAAGGAATTGATATTATACACCAAAGACAATGGTGTAAGTTTTCTGGTTCAAGTTGTTGGGCTCAAGCATCTTGATCTGAACAATAACGCCTCAACAAAGATGACAAAACGAAGGGAGGAAATCAAAAAATGTTTTCGCCAATATCAGATACTCACAAATCCTTATAAGGTATTCATCAGAAACTCTTGTGAGGTATTTATCAATATTTGAAAATTCTTGTTCCCCACTCAAACTCAAAGAAGATATACAATTTTTGATGGTCAAATCAATGCTTATTACACCAACCCTTGAAAATTGAATTCAGGAATGTACACAAAGATTACTAATTATTTATACTCTAAAGATGTGAATTTTTATTTCAAATCCTAGACCAAAAAAATATTGGATTTTACCTCAAATCCTAAACTGATGAATCATTGGTTATCTTGACAATTTACCTAATATTCATGCCACAACATTTTGGTTTATTTCTTCTCATGCATTGCTTTTGATTTCAAACTTTTAATTAATTGTTCATTTAATTTTTTTGTCTCTATTTCTAGCTCCAAGGTCATTTTTATGAATGTTGTTCACTTAGTATTCATACCTTTGGATCTATAACCTTAAATTCATTAAGTTTTGTTTCAAAATTTCAGGTCCCAAACCTTTTCTATTTGAAAGTTCTCCCCCCTATACTATGGAAGCATTGCAATTGGTCTCAATAATTTAAGCACCAAAAATGACACATTTCCATGCGCACGAGGGCCCTAAAAAAATGAATCAATAGCCACATGCACTTCCTTCATATTCATGTGAGCGGGTACTCTTCTGTCAAAATATGTCCCCAACTACTTGCTTGCGTGTTTGAGGAATTGGACCTTGATATGTGGCCTTCCATATCACCATATTATTTTCCTAATGAAACATATCCCTATGGACCAAACCATGAATATTAGAATCATTTAACCTCTTGAAATTGTTCTTTCACGGCTACCACTGTGAATTTTTTGAAAACATTAAATCCCAACCCTTGCCTCCCAAAACATAAAAATCTATGCTCCTTCATGGATGAAATTTCTAACAAATTTGAAATTTTCAAATTTGTGTCTGAGCATTAACTTTTTCTCCTTAAATTTTGGTTTATACCTTGCAAGTCCTTGATCTCACCACTCTCTATTACTGCTACAAATTTTAGTTGATGGGATCTTAGCTATAGTTTTTAATATGAGAAAATTTACATGTTTGTAAATGTGTGAATCCAAGTTGTTTCTCCCATTCCAATTTTGCATGCTATGTATGGATAAGGGATATTTGTAATGTTGAATAGTTTTTATCTCCATGTATACGTATTAATATTTGTTTTGCTACATATCCCAATGTTATTACACATATGGTGTTTTTATAATAACTTTATCCTTCTTTTTATTTTAGTTTTCTTGTTACAACCATGTTTTTTGGATTGTGATTCCTTTCTCTTACATGTTGTGATAGCTTGTGATGCTATAAATATAGATGATATTGATGTAACCTTTGAATCAATTGGAGGGTTAGAATAGGTTAAATATGAACATTATGAGCTGGTTATTCTTCCATTATAGAGGCCTAATTTGTTTGGCGAGTGCAAGTTCCCCAGTCCTCCAAAATGTGTTTTGGTGTATGTCCCTTCTCAAACTAGGAAAACATTACATGAAAAGGAAATAGAAAGAGAATCAGAGGTTCTTTCATCAATGTAAGGCTAACCAATCTAATGAAAAAATGGTTTGGGAATTCTTAGAATCTTGGTATGTTAACATCCCTGCCTTAGCTTTTTTGAAGTCTTACAAGAAATTTCTTGCATTGGCCATATATTTTTCTATTACTATTCTCTTCCATGATGATAATTTGATACCCGTTGGGTCATTCTCGTCATGTTTTAATAATTTTTGTTTTAGTAGATATTGTTAGGATAATATACTATATGCCCTGATTTATGATATATACGGCTTTACTTAAATTCCCATACATGATGGAAAATAGATGGCTTTGGGTGCTATAATTTAAGGATGTGAAAGGATATCACTATTTTCTTATTAAATCTTAGAGCTAAGCATAGTGGTTTTTGATATGGATCCAATCACCTTAGCAAAAAATCCTCTCATTTTGGATTTCTTATTGAATCCTAGGGGTATCCTAAAGCACAAATTTATAAGGTCTTTTATGTGACTAGATCACTAGCACTGAAAGCCATCTTTATATTGGATGGTTCAACATATTGATGATCAATATCCTATTTACCATAACATTTGTATTCATTATTTCTTTCATCGTAGCACCTCCAATGGATATTAATGGTGTTCATGAGCCTATTTTTGGTTCTCTTATTTATGGAAACAATATTACCTCTGATGCCATTATTCCTACCTTTGCAACTATCAGTTTTCAACTATATCCCATCAGGGAAGTAGCTTTTGTTGATGAATGTCTACATAAGAGGGACCCTATGATCCAATTGTCATGTCATTGATGTAGTTCTGACATGAGACAAAAATTTGGTGGTCTATCATAGCTATAAACTCTATGATGGTTTTCATAGATGCCCAACCTATAACAATGATTTGCATTCTATTGCCAAATATTGTAAGCAATGAAAGGGTTATATTCAAGCCTAGTGTGGCATGTTGAACTCACATGATTACCTGAGTCTTGAGAATCATAATTTCTTCACAATTTGTTTGATCCTCTCCTCAAATTATCACCTCAAAGGAATGTTTCAATTATATCTTTGAGGTGTGATATTCATATCCTTCTATCAAATACCAAAGACATCTTTTATATCCTAGTTAGATTTATATTTTCCCTCATTTTTTTCATTTACTTTTGTTATATTTATGTGTGGAGATGTGAGTACCTTTGTTATATTTTATAGGAGGATCACGATATTGTAGGAGACCAAGGAGGCCTAACCTTTTGATTTTCTTGCATATTATTTGATCACTTTTGGCATACTCTAATAACATTTTTCATCATTGATTTCACATAAGCATGGCCTCTTGTGCTCCTAGGAGGTTAATCATTGTTAATTCTATTACGTTAAGTTTAACAATAAACACAATTGGCAATATCCTTCAAAGGCATGAACATTAAACAATATTAGAAATCTACTCCATCAAATGGCCACTTTGATTTTCTTGATAAATATTAAAAATAATTTTGATTTGAGAACATAAAATAAAATGATTTTTAATTTTGAAATATAAAAATGATTTAATAATTGAAAATCCAAATATTCTAAAAACAATTCAAAATTAAATTCCTACCAAGCAACGTTTAACTAAACTCAACCCAAAAAAAATAAAAAATAAATTAGTGTTTGCCCTAAAACTTTAACGAGAATTTGGTGGCACTTAACAGAGATTTAAGCTTGCAAGAGGGGTTTATAATAATATATTTTTTTAATGTTTAGCTCTTTTGAAACATATTTGAGGAGGATTGACTTTACCTCAGGCACTACAATGGACACAATCTACCAACTACTGGCAAGAATTTGAAGGTCACCTCGAAGCTGTTGGAAGAGGTAATTGAAATTTATCTTACACTCTCTACATTCTCTAGATAGCTTATTGTTGCAAAGAATACAACAAATGAAACATCACGATTGCTATTAGTTGACACAATGGATGAGTTGTTTGGATCGTGTGAGGGAATCATCAATATTTCTTAAACACATTTTTGTGGGCTTCAACAACATTTTGTATTGACCTTGGATTTTATTTTGAATATGGTCCAAGAAGGATTCCATGTGGGTGAAGTCTATATGTATAATTTGAAGATTTTCCTCCAAGTCAATGACATCTGGCACATTCACTAGCTATATTTTTGGAATAATACTTTTACTTGGAAGGGATATTGGGACAAGGCCTTGCACTTCAACAGGTTCTCCAACAGCATCAGGATCTAGGTCAACATCGAATGGTTCTAGGTGAATTGTTCCCTCCCCCCTCCCTTTCTCAGTTCCCTAGGTCACTAGGTGCTTCTCTCCCTTCTTTGGTACAGCTGGATGTGTTCTTGCTTCTTTTACCTATGTCTTTGTGTCCTTTGGCTTTGTGGGTCAACAAATAGGATAACACCTCTTTCCTGCACTATACTTATTAAAAAAATTCTAATCCTAGAGCACGAGGTATGCCCATAGTAGTTCCATTTGACTACTGGTGGTTAAACCACTAATGCTACTTATTTTGTTTCCCTTGTTACTAAAACTACCTTAGTTGCACACATATTGGGGAATTTTACTATAGAAACAAGATGTAGTAATGAGAATTTTGCTAAGAAAACTAGACTAGTGTCTTTTCAAAACTATGGATAAGACCAAGCTAGATGGCTAGCCCCATCTAGGAAAGAAAGCAAGATCAATCCAATCACATGTGATCGATAATGAATGTGATTATTCAATTCATCATAAAGGAATGAATTGATTGAGCATTTGTTGACTAGGTCCTAGCCGAACCCAACTAATGATCAAATAATCTATCCTATCTAGGTCAGCTAGCCTACCTTCTTCTGCACACCAACCAGCTGTTGTAGAAAGACTTGCGAGTCCAGTTGGACATTCCCCTAGTCATTTGAGATGACTTGAAATGGGATTATTCCAAAATGAATTGTCAATTTATTCGTTATTGGAGGTAGGTTATCATATTGTCAAGTAAAAAAGAGTGTATCCAGTGGGCTTAATGGCCATCTGAGTTTATTATCCTCACACTTTAGTCCCCTTACTTATAAATAGATATGAACCACCCGTAATCAACCTAGCCAGTGTCAAGCCCTTCATGAGGTTAATTTTGATGAGGTGGCAAGAAGAGGAGATTTGGGTATCAAGCTACATCTGTCAATCAAGAGATCTGAGTATTAAAAAGAGAGTTCAATATAAGGTATCTGTTTTGGTGCACTTATTTCATGAGCAGAGTTGGTTTTCCTTCATTGGATATTAGGGGGAAAGGTCGATGAAAATAGGTAGTTCGAAGGTCAAAGGCCAGGTCAAGGGATGAAGGTAAAAGAAGTCAGCTAGTATCAACATTTAGGAACGTGACAAGTTCGATCAAAGGAAGAGAAAATAACGCGTCAGGAAGGAAGGTTGAGAGAAGAGATAAAAAGGGAGAGTCATCTGTTTGAATGTCCCCCACTTCCTGATGTCATGCCATCCATATCATCTCACTTCATATCACCTTCCCCAACAAATCAATAGAATCATCCAATAGGTACCTTTACCAAAATGGAAGTACTTATATTCACTTCATTGATATAATATATCAATCACTATCAGGAAGAACTAATTCTTTACAGTCACTGACTAATGCACTTACCCATTGAAACCTAACTAACCTTTCACCGTCATAAAAATAAAATTATACTTCCATTCCATGGTTTACATGGTTAGAATTTTTTTTTTGTATTTTTTTATTCACTAGGTTTTATTTCAGTAGAGTGATATATTGATATGTTTATTAGCTATACGAAGGATAGACAGTTCCCAATACAATGCCTCAACTTTTATAAGTTATAAGTTTCCATTAAAAGCTAAATTAACAGTAACCTAAAATTACAATATAAGAATCAAAATTTCGACCTGACATCATCTAGGTAACCCTACATCTAACAATAACATTCATTCATTGAAGCTTAACTAAAACAATTCAATATCTAAAGAAACCACCTCCCTTGTTTTACCCTTCATACATTTTTCTTGTGAAGTAATTGAATTATTATGCATTCACTTTTGGAATTGCAGAAAAGGCAAGATATTTCCAACCATATCAAAAGCATTATGAAGCAGAGGAAGAAAAACATGTGATCTTATGATTCATCAGACGACCTATTATCATCAATGTTGAAAGAGGTAGAGGAAAAAGAAGAGAGAGATTTTGAAATTTTGACATTTCAGATCATAGATTTCATTGTGTCTTTGTTCTTCATTATACTATACCTAGTGGGATATTATGGTGTATAGAGGGAGATACCTAAGGGAATAATGTAATAATGTGATGGACGATAGTTAATAAATAAAGTAGTTAACCCACATAATGTAAAGGAACAAAATTAGTTAGGAATAATGTGATAAGCCCATTGTATTAGATGTACGGTATTGAGAGACTCATGGTAATTACCCATGGTATTGTATGTATCAAGCCTATATAGAAGCTAGATATCATTCATTGAGGGATGTCAAGTATTTGTTTTGTAGTGAAAAGTGATGGCTTGTGGAGTGATCTCCTTACTTAGGGAGTAATTGTACGGTGTTATCATACCTCAAGGGTTTTATTAATGAATATCTGAAGTTTCTATACTTTGTCGTTGTATTTATCTTGGGATAATCTGCAGTCATTGGGTATATTTTCATTATCATATATTTTTAGGTCTGTTATATTAGAAGTGGTAGCAGAGCACTTTCTTGGGCAAAGAGGGAAAGCATTTTTTTCTATTTTTTGGAGGATTTTCTGGGTGGCGAGTTTGTAGATCAAATATAAAACGTTTTGTGAAAATTTGCGAAAAAAATAGAATATATGGATTATTTGTGGAAAAATACCCAAATTAAAAAAAAAAATCATCCAGATCAGAGTCCAGATGAGGGAGATATCGTTGATTTAAAATCAGTTGTGTTATAGACATTTTTCTAATGACAATTTCTGGATGGTGGATATCCAGTAATTTTTTGCATTTTTTGTCTAGAATTACGAAAAATCGATTGTTGATCTGAGATCTCCTAACAAATTACCCAACTTCAAAAAAACAAACGGTCGAATCGAAGTTCGGATGAGGGAGATATATTTGATTTAAAATCATTTTTTTTATTTTTTTTATAATTGTTTCTCACGACAAGACAATTGCAGTGTGAATCTGAGTTCTAGAGTGCCCAGATCTAGATTTCAAAGATATGAGAAGATGCAGAATGGTTGATCAATTTTTGAAAATAGGCTATAGTAAGGATTTTGCACAATAGTGACCAAGTTGTGACATTTTAGATTTTCCACATAAAGTAGGTAAATTTTTTCAAATCCCTTGAGGTAGGGTAACACCATACAACTACTCTTTGAGGAATGAGATCACTCCACAAGCATTTTCTTCTCAATACAAAATCAATACTTGACATCTCTCAATGGGGAGTATCTAGCCTCAATATAGGCTTCATACATACAATACCATGGGTAATTAGCATGGCTACCTTAATATTATACATCTAATACAATGGGTTGGTCACATGATTCCTAACTAATTGTGGTCCCTTACATGATGTGGGTTAACTAATTTATTTATTAACTATGGCCCATTAAATTATTACATTATTCCCTTGTGTACCTTCCTTAGTACCCCATATTATAATGTAGTATACCTAGGGAGGATAACATGGGGTATAGAGGGAGGTACCTAAGGGAATAATGTAATAATGTGCTAGGTCATAGTTAATAAATAAGGTGGTTAACCCACATCATGTAAGGGTCCACAAGTAGTTAGGAATAATGTAATCAAACCATTATGTTATATGTATAGTATTAAGAGACCCACGGTAATTATCAATGGCATTGCATGTATGAAGCCTAAATAGAGGCTAGAGACTTCCTATTAAGAGATGTCAAGTATTGATTTTATATTGACAAGTGATAGCTTGTGGAGTGATCTCATTCCTTAAGTAGTAGTTGCATGGTTTTACCCTACCTCAAGGCTTTTGAAAGAAAATACCTACTTTATGCAAAAAATCTAAAATGCCATAACTTGGTCACTATGCACAAAATCCTTATTATAGCCCATTTTCAAAAATGGAACAACCATTCGACATCTTCTCATATGTTTGAAATATTGATATGGGCATTTTGGATTTCAAATTCGCACTCCAACTATCCTCCCGCCACAAAAAAATTCTAAAAAAAATAGTTGATTTTAAATCAATGGTATCTCCCTCATCCAGACTCTGATTCGAACAATTTTTTCTTTTGAAATTGGGTAATTTTTTAGGAGGATCTTAGATAAAAAAAATCTATTTTCTGAGATCACAAAAAATAGTAATAACCCTAGTGTATCATAGAGATTAAGGAGATTAATATAACATTAATGGTATGGGACTTTTATCTAAGATTTAAAGTTTTGTTGGATTACTTGACATTTTAAATTTTAGATGCATGACATAAGGAATGGTTTATTGCACAATTGTGGCCTCATTTACACATCCCACTAACATCAAAGAATATTGCATCGCAATATGAGGCCTTAAAATTTTTCATGAAGTTGGATGCATCTCCTACAAGAAGCGAGAACACCACTGGAATGGCTCAAGCTCAATCAAAACTAACCCCTTTAACATTGCAGTTGCAATATATTGAAAAATATAAGGAAAAATGTGAACATTTTTAATGTACTATATGTAGAAAAGAAGCCAACATATGAAATAATTCCCAACTATGACAAAATATGTGGCTACAGGGGCTACAAATCCTTTGGCACAAGGTAAGGGACTATGGTGTGAAGTTTGTATAGTATGGGGGCATATACAAATAGCCTATCCTATTATGTAGATGTACCAAAGCTTAGTGAGGAATATATTCTATGAATTTTGCAAGTCAATAGTACATGACATCCATACCTATCATGCATTGGATTTGATAAGATAGTGCAATAATGATGCATACATGGTACAAGTGGGAGAGGGATATGAATCAAGAGAAAATAACTATAACCATACCAGAGCTTATAATCAAGGTAGAGGCCAAGGGATGTAGGGATGTGGATAGCACCTCCAAGGTAGAGGTACAAGAAGATTTGAAAGAGGAAGGGGTCCAATTATCTATTATAACTACATGTATATAGGATACATTGCATGCCATTTTCCGAACCCCTACATGGAATGTACCTATTGTAGATAATTAGATAACGCTACATAATATTTCCCTTAGCTTATCATGAAATGGTATGAAAAGAGAGGTCAAAATATACAAATGATAGTCATTTAAGCACACAAAGATTGGCTAAATGTTGGAATAGTTACATAGGGAGGGACAAGGTTTAGAGTAAATGCAATTGGACAAGGAGGCTAGCCACACGAATGGGTATGGAAAGCCACAAAATCAACTCCAAGATTTTATCTAGTAAAAAAAAAAGACATGTTCAAGGAAGCCGAGAGGGAATTGGTTATAGAAAAATTGGGTATGTCAATCTCTAATGTGTAGCAAGGACTAGTTGTCCTTGACATGCTACTAGTCTATGGTAAATATTCACCTAGAGAAACTACTAGAGAGGTAGGCTGCATTAAAAATTTCTTTAAAAGTTGTTTAGAGCTAATAAATGATGAATCAACTCTAGAGAAGTTGGTTAGAATGATTAATCAACCCAAATAGTTTTTCAAATTTCCTATTGTGTAGAAGCCCCGTCACACAGTTAAGTATGTTATGGACAAGAAAATGATGAGTAGAGAATTTAGGTTTATAAAATAGATTTGAGATTATGACATCGATAACATTATTCTGTATCCAGGGTCAAATATAAACATTCTTCTAGAAAATAAATGTTAAATTATGAGGAGGCCAAAGTTGACTTGGCCACCTATCAAACTGAGGCTAGAAAGCAATTATATGATTTTCCCTATTAGAAATTTGACAATGGTTGTTATAGGTCTATTTGGGCACATCACTCCCGACATTCAGATCAATACAATTAGGTCTCATCAAACCCTAATTCAGTTGTTACATTCCCTAGACAAGTCATCCCACTAAATGCTTCCATCCATGAAAGTTTCCTAGCCTGATGCCTTGCTAAAATGTGTCCTTGGGATACTAGTGCAACCATGGTCAGGGGTAACTGCATTGTAGAGCAGCCATGCCCATTCAAGCTTGTAGTATAGTGTACTCGGGCCCTCTTTGACGTGCACTAGGAGAGATTGAACAAAATTTGCATAGGGTTCTGGGAATATTCCTTGATTCTAGATCATTCTAGGAGGATCCCATATCTTATCTCCTCCCATGAGCTCAAATTTTGATAGGTTGAGGATCAATTAACCTCCTACCCTCTCATCCCTTGCTCCATGGAAACTAACTCCAAGTTTGTAAGTCCATTCAATACCCTCATTTATGACAAAACCACCTCCATTTTCTTATAAATTGTGCACTCATCATAGTGATCATGGTGGCTAGAACTTGAAGATGACAGAGAATTTTTGTTGATTTGAGATTTGAGTTCATGTTAGGCAATGTTACACTACTAGATTGGTGTGATTTTGATGTGGTGAGTGTTTGACTAAAGCTGGAGGAGTGAAACAGGATCGAACTGTATTTGGTGAAACTCTTCCTTCTACATTAATAAAGTGTTTATTCCTTTTGTCATATTCTTGTTCATATCTATAATCATTATGTGTTTCAATGTCTTTGATTCCATTGGTTTATAGTAGACAAATCATGTACACTTTTATCATTGTTGTTTCTATTTCCGTTGACATAGGTACCAATTGAGCAAATCTAGTTCAAGTGGGAGTGACTGGAGAAATTCAAAGGGGATTAAGGAAGTGAAATACTACACGTAAGTTCCTTCATCTCATCTGTTTAGTATAGGAAAGGGTGAAACTAATTCTCTCTATTGTTCTTGGTGTAGCTACCCACCTATGGAAAATGTGTTTATCCGTAGATGAAAATTCCATATAACAAGGGTACAAGATACCATTGATGGATTTACAAGTATGTTTATTCTGAAGTAATAGACATTGTGGATGATATTGACCCATACCCTGCATTACTAGGAATTAACTAGGAGTTTGATTATCAAGTCATAATCAACTTGAAGAAGAAGAAAATGACATTTGAGGTAGGGGAATTAAATTTTATTTTCTCATTGGACCCAACAGAAGGATACCGATATGTGAAACCTATGAGGGAAGGATTTAACATAGAAGGCATTGAAAACATTTATAATATGGTTGCACACAAGGATGATTATGTCAATTTGACTGATGATGTTGTGTTAAGATGGAAAATTTTTAATTCCTATGCATCATATTCGTAGGAAGCACTTGAGAATTGGAAACAAATATTTCATGAATTATTAACTAGAAGGTACACTCATATTACCCATGCAGTAGGTTGGATTGGAGCAAAGGTATGTGATCCCAAAAGGTTTCATGGAATGATAGATGTATGTTCCTTTGTTAAATAATTATAGTCACAGGTACCTCAAAAACTTATATTGTGAGCCATAGATGTCTCCCTAAAAGGAACTACTATACGATGTTGGGTTGCGCATAAAGACATAGTGGAGAATTGGAAGAAATGTAGACATTTATTGCAGAGTAGGTTCAAACGAAATGTTGTAAATTGTTGAGCTAAATTATATGGGACTTAGTTTCCCTACCACTCATATTAAGGATTGCATCGCAACATGGACTAAGGGGAAGATACTAAAATAAGAATGGGTTCATTTGTTCATTCATACATTGGACACAATTCCTAGGAACACGTATACAGAATTAGAATTGCGTAGAGGAACAACAAACTGTGGGGACTTGGATCAAAATTTCAAGGATACCTTTCGATTTGAATCAAATTATCTCTCAGTGGATGTAGATTTACATATTTTCAAGGAGAATATTTGTTCAAGAAAAGGCCAGATCGCACAGAAGTCAATAACTTTATGTTCCATGCATAGACACTTTTGAGCAATTAAATAATTAATGAAATACTACAATGTTACAGAAGAATTCAAAGATGAAGTTGATGTAAGGAACCTATAAGTACCATAAAAAGAAGGAGAGAATGTAATAATTGGACTAGAGATTGATTTTTTTTATTATGCCAAACCTATTAGAAAATGCAAAGTGAACACTAGAACTAAGGAAAATCCCAAACTGGCACTTATAGGAGACTATAGGGACAAGGAGACATTTGGTAATATTGCCAATTTACTGCATCAATACCAAGATATATTTCCTACTATATTTTTAAATATGAAGGGCATAGTTAGGGAATTAGTAGAAATGAAGATATTATTGAAACCATGGGTAAATCCAGTTACCTAAAGACCATATATGTTGAATCAAGTTTACAAGAAAAAGGTGAAGAAAGAATTGCACTGAATGTTGGAAGCTGGGATTATTGAACTAGTGGAATAATTAGAATTGATAAGCCCCATGATAATATAAGACAAGAAGATAGGGGAAATCAAGATTTGTATGGACCTTATGAAGTTGAATTATTCTTGTGTGCATGATTTGTTCCCTACCCCATTTACAAATGAAGTACTCGAGATTGTAGGAGGAAAAGAGGCCTACTAATTTACATATTGATTCTTAGGATATAATTAGATCAAAATTGCACCATAAGATAGGCATAATACCACATTTGCAATGAAGTGGGGGTCTTTTCAATCTACTATCATGCACTTTGGTCTAAAAAATGCAACAACAAGATTTTCGAGAGTTTTGGTGGCAAGATTCAAAGATAATTTTTTAGAAGTTTATTTGGATGCATATATATTTTTTATTCACTTAAAGAACCATATTGAGGTTCTGCATTTGAGGTTTGAAAGATCTAGAAAATTGCAAATTTCATTGAAATTGAAAAAGTGTAATTTCTACTCATAATTTGGTATTTTTTTGCGTCATGTAGTGTGGAAGGGGATATGCATGTATCACAACTCCCTTAGGGAAATTTTTGAAGAATGATACTAAGTTTCAATGGAATGAGGAATGCCAACAAGTTGTGGATACTTTGAAGTAAAAGTTGGTTATTGTGCAAATTTTGGTTTTTTCGGATTGGGGGAATGATTTCCATGTCTATATAGATGCATAATCCATAGCCTTGGGCATAGTTTTAGCCCAGCTAGGATAAGGGGACATATATCACCCTATTTCATTTGGAAGAATGAAGGTATCAACTACTGAACAAAATTACACTACTGAAAAATGAGAAGGATTAGCAATGGTATATGCACTATAAAAGATCAGACACTACCTGCTTGGGTCGTAGTTCAAAATGTGCATTGACCATTATGTATTGAGATACTACGTTATCAATCAAATGTTGTGGGTGAGGATATACAAATGGTTCTCTCTCTCTCAATAATATGACTTTGAGATCATTATGAAACAGGGAAGACTTAATGTAGCACCAGGCCAATTGTCACGCATACTAACGAGGGAGGATACATGAAGCATTGATAATAATTTGTTGAATGCACAATTGTTTTCAGTAGAGATGGTTGATGATTATTTCACATACAATGTCAAATTCCATAGACCAGGGGTAACCCCAATAGAATATATAGTTTCACTAAAGAAACAACTAGTTGTAGAGGAAGTAGATTTTCAACTTATAACAATGTTCCTATACAAGTTATGTACACATAACATCCTTCAAAATTGTATTGTGGAACATGAAAGGTCCTGTTAGAAGAATGTGAAGGAATAATAGGAGACCACTATTCAGGGAAGGCCACAATGTAGAAGACCCAGTGCACAGGACTCTAGTGGCCCGTGCACTATAAGGATATCAAAGAATTATATAGAGTTGTGATTTATCCTAAAGAGTTTGAAAACTATTTAATAGGGATAATATGCCATTGTTTCGACAAGTAAGACTGAAAGCATTTGACAAGTAGAAAGTAGATTTCATTGGACCTATCAATCCACCATCAAGAAGATTAGGGGCTAGATATATGATGACTGTGATAGATTACCTTACCAAATGGGTTGATGCGGGACCCGTCAGAGATTGCACCACAAAGACAAACATGTAGATTCTATTTGAAAACATGGTCACAATATTTGTATTTCCTAAAGGTACTCACTTTTTGAATAAGACAATTATTTTCCTAACAAAATAATTTCAAATATACATGAGAAGAGTACTCCCTATCATCCTCAAGAAATTTGTATTGTTGAAGCTTTCAACAAGATTTTTGAGAATACTGCGACAAAATTATGTAATGTAAACCAAGATGATTGGGATTTAACAATTATAGCAGTTCTGTGGGTGTATAAGACCACTTGTAATAAAGTGATAGGAAAAAAACAATTCAAATTGGTATATGGATAAGAAGTAGTGATACCTATGGAGTTCTTGGTATTGAGTCTACACATTGTTGCCATGGAAAAATTTACTAATTTAGTCACAGTAGATAATAGACTATCAAAGTTATTACATCTAGAGGAAGACTACATAGTAGCACAATTTCACTAGAATATGCAAAAAGCATGCTAGAAAGCGTAGCATGATAGGTGCATAAGACATAAAAGGTTTCATTTAGTAGAATTTATTTTTTATATGAAAGTAAGTTTTTGAAGCATCCCAGAAAGTTTCAAATGCATTTTCTAGGCCCACATACAATCAAGTGAATCATAGAGGCAAGAGCTATACAATTAGAACATCGTAGAACTTCACAAATCCATTGAAGTGGAAGTCAGTTGCAAGCACTAACAAGATGGAAAAAGAGGGAATGGAAAAAATGAAAGATAATAGAAAACATCAATATCATCCACGTAGGATGGAAAATAGGGTGACATAATGAATGAAAATCCATTCCATAAATAACAAATTAGATACATTTTAATGACAAAAACCTTGCAAATCAACCACTAATAGGACATTCACCCACCCAAGTCTACACTGCAATGTTCTATCCACCTGGAGAATTAAATGTGAAGAGAAATAATATTCCATCTAACACATTTAGAGTTATGACAACTAGAAAACCATGTAGAATGGCAGGGAGGCATAAATTATTTATAATTAGTCAAATGAGCTCATTTTGTTTAAGGCATTTAGAGAGTGGTGAGAGAGACAAGCGTATAAAAAATAGAACTTTCAGAGCTAAAGAGAACCCAAAATAGATCAATATGAAAACCATAAGAGAAGAAGCGTCTACACCTAGAAGGAAGGCCAAGAGCAAAATACTATGGGTTTCCTCTCCCCCTACACAAACAATAATATCAAAACTAGCACTAGCAGCAAGATCGACTAAGCCCATAATAAGGTAGTTTATGAGATGATACATGTTGCTAAGAAACTATTGCACACGACCAATTCATCTCAAGAAGGTGTCAAAATATAAGATGGTGACACCATTTATTCTAGTAATAGTGATCATAAAACGGATCATGATCATCTTCATGGAGAACTTAAAATATTATGACCATGATATCAGAGACACCGAAATAGTTTATAGAGCTTAAATTGGACAAATACGTCAAGATTGTCAACAACCTAGATGACTTAGTCGTTATAGTGGAACTACATGCGTGGGTGTGCAACCTAAAGCAGTCAGGTATCTTAAACATGTTATAAATCCTGCATTTCTAAAGAAGCACAAAAATCAATATATGTGTAAAATTTCTATCAAGTTGTGTCCATGGAGAGTTCCTTCAGTTAAATCAGCTAGTTTCCATAGGCACTAGACTTATTCCTAAAATTACAGGGCTAGTTACATAGGGAGAGGACCCAAAACCTTACTTCATAGATAAAAGCAAAGAAAAATCTCGCATAGAGGAAGTCAAGGAGAAGTATGGCATAGATAGCGGTATGTCAAAATTTGACATTCCAAGCATAAAAGAGGACACATTTAGGTTTGCATCATAGGTGATGGTGTGCGAGTAATTGCACAAATTCCACAAGGATTAGGTGCTATCATGAGTAGTATTGGAGGCATTACACTTTAAATGAATTGGGCCAGATTTTTGGTTAACCAAATTTTTATTTATTACCATGAAGTGAAAGACAAGAATGTGGAGTTACATTATTCATGGCTCCTAATATTGATCATCCTCATTGCATGGAGGGAATTTGAGGAGACACAATTTTGGGAAGTTATAGACAACCCTTTATTGGTGCCTTAGTATGCCTGCTCATGTATTATCATGAATAAAAATAGGCAGCAGGACAAGAATTTCACTTTCTATGTTTACAAGGGGGGATCGACTAAAAATAGATTTCATACCACAGATAGCAGCTCAAATAGTAGAAGAATACAGGGGGATCAAATTCTTTAAAGCAACCCCACACTTCATGTATATACAATTACAAACCGATTCGACAAAGAAATGGTTGTAGAGTTGTTACAGATTGATGAAGGAGGAAGTAAGAAAAATAATAAATGGTTTGGACATAGAATGGAAGGTACCAATGATAGAGACAGAGGATCCAAAAACCATATAGAGAAGCAAGGAATAATCAGTTCTTAATTTTGCATAGCACGCTGAGCATGAGAATGGTGTGGGAGATATTCAAAAGGAAGATACTGCTAGGTCAGGGAAAAGAGGAGACAAGCACGAAACATGGAAGAGGGAACCCTCTGATAATGACCATTGTACAAAGATGAAAAGGCTATGGATAACTCAAGTCCTATCACTATATCATGACAACTTAGAAAAAACAAATACCAAGTCAAAGAGAAATCATAAGTATTGGAGAGAGTTTTGAAACAACAAGAAAAAATACAACTAAGAACACAAGAAGAGTTGGATCAGTTGCACCACTTGTTATATCCATTCATATTGTACATGATGAAACAAGTAGAGACAAAACACATATAGGCACAAATGCAATGAGGGAATTATATCCATGCACAACAATCTTAGCCATCATCCATATCTAAGGAGTTTTGCACACTTCAAATTTCACCTATCTTAATGGAGTTTCCATCTGTCGAGTTAGGGAAATGGGAAAATGGTTTGAGTCATAGAGAGCTTGTTGGAAATTGGATAAACCAATTCTCACCATGTTGTTCACGACATTGACTAACCACCTCTTCTTGATCCTTATCTCTGGTGAGGTTATTATTGACTAACACATGCAATTTTTGGTCTAATGGCAATGGTGATTCCTAACAAGTGTTATCAGAGTGTAGGTCATGGGTTCAATAAACACTTAGCTCGTGTTGGGGGGAGATTGTTGGAAATTGGATGAACCAATGATCCCTGTGTATTTCATGACATCGAATAACCACCTCTAGTGGATCCTTAAATATGGCGATGTGATCATTGACTAAAACGTACGAGTTTTGGTCTATGGATAATTTTGATTCCCAACAAAGCTATTATCATCACACTTCCCCTTGGAAACATTGAACCAATTCAAGTTGAGTGTTACTCAATAGATCCAGTTCCTTGCAACAACAATGACGTTAGGTTTGGCATAGTTGTCAATAAGATATGACGCATTGCATGTAGAGAAAATGCATTTATTGGTAGAGAAGGAGCAAGTAGAAAAGAGGGAAGAGAAGTTGAGGAAAGTGGTAGAGGAGGCATACCACTATAACCTCCTAAAGACAATGATGGATATATACACACCAACAAAGGAAAAAGTATAAATATTGGTGAATCCATTCAGGGTCTCAAGGCAAAGGTTGTGGAGTTAGAATCAATACGACTGCTCCACTTGAAGAAAAAGAGAACATGGAAAAGGAATAAGCTACCACATAGACTATCGAAAAAATAAAAGAATTGGATGTATAATGCAACAAGTTGTATGAGAAAGAATTTTTTATATGGAAAACGTTGATGGAGAGTGAATAGCTCAAGGAAGTGGCACAAAAGATTCAAACTATGCAAGCTAAAAAGGCTTAAAAATATTAAGGACAACTTGAGCACACTACAACTTTCTAAGTGTATGGATGCCATGATGGTAAGATCATAGATGGAAAAATAAATAAATAACATGACAATTGAGTAGAAGTATTTTTCACATAGGTTTGATACCTTGAGAGTCACAAATGAGATCCATACCGGGTATTAAATGGTCAAGCAAGCAGCTCAAGACAAGACAATGCACAAAATTTGTAGACCCCCATAATAGTTGAGGTAGAAGATAACATTTTGGGGCAAGTAGAGGAAGTAAGCACAAAGGTAACTACAATCAAGATGATATTAGAAACATTCATCATGATAAAAAAAAGTAAAAATTCCATTATTAGAATGACAAAAAGATTGAGTGGCTCAAGGTAAAGTCACATGTGATTGTTGGGATCCTTTTGGAGTTTTCACATAGGAATGCATAGAATAAGGAATTTCATTAGGCTTATTTTGGTTTTTCCCATGGTAAAATTTATTGTCCTTAGTAGAAATGGGTTCTGGGTCGGCTTGTGCCTATGTGTAGAACTATAAATAGATAAAGGTACGATGTAAAAGATATGGTTTTTATTTTTATGCATATAAATAACTTTATGTATGTTTGTTTTGTAATGGATGTATCTATTAGGCTCGTTATCCATGAAATTTTGGATTGAAATGAACACTTTACAGTGATAATAAAAGGATTTTTTTGGCTTATGTTCTACGTTTGCACACTATGTGATGAATTGTTTTCTTTAAATGTTGTAATTTTGTTGAATATTTCTGAAGAATGGGTTTTACTAAGTAGAATAATGGTATACGTCAATTTATGAATAAGTAACAATTGAGTATAATAATTATAGCATAAGATCCATGTATCCTTCATCATTAGAGAACTATCAAGGTTCATAAAATCCCCTCATAGTTGCATTGGGTAAGACTTGACTCGCTTGTAGGTGTTGCTAAAAGGGCCAATATCTTAGGGGTTTTGTGGGAAAATTGATTTTGAACTTGGTGTTAGCCCCCTAATTTGATCTCTTGTTGCCATTTTCCCATTCCTAAATCATAACCATTTACTGTTGTTTTAACTCTTTTATACAGCCTCATCTTGCACCAGTCCAAGCACAGTGACATATTTTGTATAAAATTTATTTTTGATACTTCTAAATTTTTTTTTGTAAGCTAAGGTAGTTCCTTTCTTTTTCTATTCATATAAAGTCAAGTTTAGCCATATACATCGTTTTGGTGGCCTCAACCCACCCAAATGGCAAACCGAGTTTGTTGGCCACCTCAAATTAAAATATGCCATCTAGTAACAAAAATTGGTAAGTCTATAAATCCATGCTAAATACACTTCACAATAGAAAAAACTAAACATATAACTAGTAGTCATGAAACAGGCAAAAAAGGATGAAATATTCTCCTAAAAAATCTAGCCATGGAAACAACAGCTCAACTTAAATGTCATTCTTCCCCTCCCTCACGCGATACCACCTCTGCTTGTTGTGCTCGAATGAGCTGGTTCAGCTGTTGTTGGATTTCATCTAGCTTACTGTCCTGCATGATCATGGTAATTTGAAGGTTCTTCATCTACTTTTTCATGTTAGGAATGCCTTGGGCCAATTTCGCCATTTCTCCTACAACTTGCTCCAGCGCCTTTGCAAGTATGTGTTTCAATACCCAGTAAACATGCAAGGCCTGTTTATATAAGGTCATGCGTCCCCTGGTGTTACCCGGGTCTGGAATGAG
Source organism: Pinus taeda (assembly GCA_000404065.3). NCBI lineage: Eukaryota > Viridiplantae > Streptophyta > Pinopsida > Pinales > Pinaceae > Pinus > Pinus taeda. The sequence goes on along the minus strand of APFE031484817.1, from coordinate 159,805 downwards.
ATCCCCCCACTCTTCCATTTCTAGATCTGAGTCCTCTTCCATTACATTTTCATATAGCTCCTTAATAAGTTTGTGTATGCCCTAATCTATGCCTTATCGATACGCCCTTTCTGCATCCTGGATGGTTTTTCTCATCGTTCTCTGGCTAGATCTTTATGGGGCCATCGTTGAGGATGTGTTATTGTTGCAGCCAGGCTGGTTATACCAACCTCTTCTACCACACCCCCTTCCTCATCCCGTTTGCACCATTTTTCCCCTTACAGTCGCTTGTGTATCATGTCCAACAACGAAGGTTAGATTCTCTCCCATTGCCTTTGTTCTCCTATCCTGAATACCCATTACCCTGAATTGGCCTTCCCCACTCCAATTTCTCCATATGGTCAGGGAGCTCTCAGTATTTCCTCCCCTTATCCCAAATAGTTGGGTAACCTTTATAGTCTTCCCCATTTACCACATTGTTTCTTTCTCCTCCTCAAGCTGTCCCTCATCATCTCCCTTGCAGAAATCTAGAGGGGCTTTGCCCTGGTTGCCTTGGTTTCCTCCCATTCTATGCCCTTCCCCTGAATTTTCCTTCGACCTTCTTTCCTCCTCCTTACTGCCATCTTTAAAGGCTTTTACCCCCTTCAATATAATTCTCCCTCTCTCTGTTACTCCTCACTCTCCCCCTTTCTCCATCAGATTATCTACAATTAAGAAAATTATAGGATTCGGCTTTACAAAAACATACCTGGACCTGTGCGTCGCCTCAAGTGAAACCAGCTTGTCCTTCGCCCCAACTGTCTTCCTCCTTCGCTTCTTAATGACCACCCTCATTACCCTCTCCTTTCCTATTTTCCTTCTATCATCTATCCCACATCTCATCATTCCATCACCGCCAATTTTTGTTGTTTCTTCTCCCACTCCCCTATCATCTCTATTCCTTGGGGTGTTATCCCATTTGCATGCCATCCACGCGTCCTACTTTATTATGGGAATGTTTGGAGGCTGGCACTACCATCCATTCCCCTCCACAATCCGTTCCCACATAATCTTCCTATCTCTCATCGTGATCGGGGGTTCATACTTTTAAGTTAACTTAGCATTAATTAATCATTTATTACATGATTTCTTACTTTTAATCACTCTTTGTAACTTATCGATATCTCCAATGTTCATTTAGTAATTAGAGTACTTACTGTGACCGCTGGTCCTAGCGTAGGATCAGATCTTGCACCGTTGCCAGCACAACAAATCCTTGCAGTAGATTTGAACCTCCTTGATCAGCACCTCATTTTGAGCACCTTCAACCATGACAGGAAGATCGATCCAAAGTCAGCTGAGATTGAATCTGTGAATGACAAAAGCTGGAGATAGGCTACAACCAGTTTTGCTAACTGTCTAATTTTGAAGGCCGAAAAGATAAATTTTGCGTTTGGTTATGTAATCAATTGAATGATCTATTTTGGCCTTTGGCCAAAGATCTATATAATCTAGAATGTAAAGAGGACTAAAATGCGGGAGGGGGGGCAAGTTTTTGATAGTAGAAGAGAACAAAAACACAACTAGAGAGGCGGTAACAGGTTGCTATATTTCATTATCGCCTGAATCTGTGATGGATGATGTATTAACGTATGTACTTGCCTCAGTGAATTAATAAAAGGGATATCCACCTCATGTTTCACAAATTGCGTTTCTTTATTTGAGTTGATGAATTGATTAAGGTACTGATCAATGTTTTTATTTAAAGGGGAAACATGATGGTTGGCTAGGGCCCAACCAACCCAACACATTTACCCCATTTCCAGTTTTCCTATAATTTGTGTTTACGTTGTCAAGTGTGATTTAATTTTAAGCACATGCATTCATGTCTGAGTGAAAGCAGATTCGTTGTGTGAAGTAGATAAATTTCCTTTCCTCCACTTGATTTCCTATTGGCTTTCCTCTGCCTAGTCCAAGCAGGAGAAATAACCTTGCACCAATGCACGTTGGTGTGATATCTCCTTTTCTGCAATTCTGTTTCATTGGTTTTCCTTGCCTAGTCCAAGCAGGGGAAATGAACCTGCACCAGTGCACATTGGTGTGATGCAGCAAGCCTCCTTGGTCTACTTCCTACAATCTTATTTCTTTCATAAAATGCTTATGACAGGATAAATGTATATTTATTATTTCTTTATTCCAGCACTCTGTCAAGATCAGAAACATTCACTTTTTATGTGTGCAATTTGATTTAACAATATAATAGCACTTGCAATAATTAAGCACTCATTTTAAGAATTAAATGTGAAGTGTAGGAAGCTATGATCTGGTGCACGAACTATTTGCTTGCCATAGGATCTGAGTGCTTTGAACCTAGAAAAGTTCAAGCCCTTGCAGGAATTGAAAAGCCTTTAGTAAAGGCACTATTTATACCTTCTGCATAAATCTTTGTTCCTGCACTAGTGCAAGCAGACTGCGATAGTACAGGACAGATTAGCGCAAGAAGGAAATATCCAAAGGAGAGGGTGTAAGGGCCCATCTGATGAGACTGCTAGGTGTCTTTGCTAAAGGAAAACACATACTCAGTGGCTAAACTATAATTATCTAGAGTGATTACCCTTTATCTTTAATTCCCTCTTGCAAATTCATTCTTCCTTCTTCTAGTCTTAGATTATTTTGATGGTTCAAGTTGCCTGTTTCTCTTTTTAATTTGATTCTACAATCTTTCCTTTAAATAAAGTAGGGATTTATATTAGGAAGATTCATACCATCTCTACCATTGCCTGTGCTTTGTCTCTAAGTTTATGGATCCCCGGGGTTGACAAATTAAGTGTTGAGGAATTTGCTTAAGTGTAATTCCTGCACGCAACACTTGAATTTTCCCTCTTCACACCAATAAGGTTAGTATTTTGAAATGGGATTTAGCATATATAACCACTATTTTTTAATGTTTCCCTCAACAATTGTTAGTTGTTGGCATTATATTTTATCTATTGCATGCACCAATGATATTAGAAGTTGAGAGGGATCTATAATTTGAGCATTTTTCATACAAATACTCCCATTATTGACATGATACTCTGATATTTGTATTGGTATATTTATCATATATTCTAAGCATAAAGTAGAGGTTTTTGTTTTTGTGGGATAGGTACATAATAATTTGATAATTTCTTATCCAAATATGAAGAATTAGTTGACATATTCATATTAAATGACTCCATTAAGCTAGATGGATAAAATTACATAAATTAAAAGTTTAATATGTAGAGAATAGAGGAAGACCACAATATTTGGTCAATAGAATCTAGAACTTAAACCAAAGGGAAACACAAGCAACCTCAGTTCATGATTTGGAATTGATGCAGGTGCACTAGACAAGAGAGATGAAGAATTTGGGAAGAGCTTAACAATGTGGTGGATTGATCACATGTTAATGCTGGCAAATGATTTTTTTGTTTTGTCAGAATTTCTAAATATTTAATTTAACTATAGGATTGTGTTATTCCATAAATAAGTTGAAGATATTAGAATTTAGGAGCTATTTCTCATAGTAATGATTAACTCACCTAGTTATATTCTTGACTTCCCTAATTCAGAAGAGAAGGGGAATTGAACCATTTTCTAAAGTTTGTGAATAAAAGTGACTTTGAATGGGAGGACGAGCACTATTTTCTTGCCTATTTGTATGTTGGCATTATGATGTGTGTGCTGTACTTGATGGCAACCCACTTGTAGCAGAAGGAAACTCACTCATATGAATGACCAGAGTATAGCAGGTAAACAACAAAGAATTGTAGATCACTCTTCATAGAATGAAGAAAGAGAGGTATACTAGGTGCACCATTGATCAAGCTACATATACACGTAGGTTCACTATATACAACTCACGTATACGAACACACAAACTTTCACAGAAGGAAAAGAGTGTATACCTTAGAAAACTAAGTTTTTGGTCCAAAGTATTTGGTCCATGGTATTGTGATCCATGGTATTGGTCCAAGGTATCTGGTTCGAGGTATTGACGGTAGGTATTCGCTCAAAGGTATTGGTGCTAAGTGGTTTTGGTCCACGGTATTGAGAAAGCGCTAAAACTATAAAAAGAGGAGAAGATCATTAGGCCAATGTGTACAGGTATTGAATATCTAATGAAGTGTGAGATCTAGTATGAAGGTTATTGGGTTATGTTGCATCACTAGATTTGAACCAAGAATGAACCATAGCTGATGATGAGAGATCAGATCAGATCTAATGATGGATCAGGAACTCAAGGCATAAAATGAACTATCATTATGTGTTTTTGTTCATGTATATTCTAGATCCAAATACTGATGCATATATTATTATGTGATCTGGGTATAACTGAAGTCTCAAATAGCTACATAATTATGAATTAATATATGCAAATGTATATGCTGGTTGGTTTTGGGGAAAGCGAGTATGCATGTAGGTTCGACACATGAAAGTAATGTATACCTTATAAAATATGTTTTAGTTGTTGTTGTTTGCTCTTGCAGAGTTCTGGGTTCTTGTTTGGGTTCTGGTTACTGTATTATGGTGATAGTATTCTGAATGATCAAATTGATGGGTTGTCAAAGTGATTGATTGATTCGGTTGTGATTGGTTCAAAAGGTGATTGGTTGATGCACATATATTTGATGATTGAATGATGTTTTTGATGGATCCAGTCTAAAAATCTATGAAACATGGTCCCTGGAAGAAAAGAGAAGGTCTTATCCTTCTGTAGGTCAGCGCCTATGTACTAGTAAACATATCGGCTAGTACAAGAGGTAGGGGGTTGTAGCTCCCTTCCAGTACAAGCTGGAGAGTGAGAGAAGGTAATAACCTTCTGTAGGTAGAAGCCTACGTACTGGTATGATTCCGCACCAATACAATGTTGTAAACAAATTTTCTTATTATTGCAAAAAGATAGAGATGACAACAGTAGGCGGTTTTTACCCACATTGGGTTTCCACCTTAAATCTTGGTGTTCATGTGTGTTTCTTATGTGTGATGGTTCATTGTGTTATTAACTACACATGGTTACTGTTTAATGTTTGATAAAGTATTGATGCATAGTTTAAATATCAACATATGATGAATTAACTGAATCATTATTTTGATTGATATACTCTTGTTTCCTTAAATACAGCTGCATGTACACGCAGGTTACCTTCATTGAAGTAGCATATATGAATTTGAGTATGAAAATAAAAATATCATTGATTTGAATAATATTGATTCAACCCCCCTCTCAGTATTGTTTCCAACAATTGGTATCAGAGCAGGTCCTTCTGAAGAAGCTTGATTGCTTGAAGGAAGATGCATCATCATGAGTAATCAAGAAAGCGAGGGATCCATTAGCCTACCAATCTTTTATGGGAGAAACTTTGTTATTGGAAGATAAGAACCACAACCTACCTTCAATCACTTGGAACAGATGTCTGGGAAATTGTGGAAGGAGGATATACATTTCCATCAACAATTCCTACAAATATGGCAGGTAGAAAGAAATATGAAACCAATGCCATGGCTATCAATACATTATTGGGAAGTCTATCACAATCATAATTTTTCAAAGTTATGCAACTCAAATCAGCCAAAGAAATATGGGACAAAATCGTTCTAAGCTACAATGGAGACTCTCAGGTAAAACGTGCTAAACTGAAAACACTCAGAATTCAATATGAAACTCTTAAGATGCAAAATGATGAAAGTATTGATAGTTACTTCTTACGTATAGATGAGGTTGTAAATTGCATGAAAAATATGGGTGAAGAGGTAAAGGAAGTTACCTTAGTTGAGAAAGTTTTAAGATCCTTGTCTGCTAAATTTGTCAAAAGTATCTGCCATAGATGAAAAATAGGATCTACAAACTATTACTATGACATAGCTTCATGGAATCTTAACTGCCTTTGAGATGAGAAAAGGAGGTTCATCAGGTATGAGAGAAGCCACATTTAAATCTTTAGCAAAAGGAAAAGAAGGACCCAAGGAATCACGACATATTTCAGAAGAAGAAAATGAAGTAAACTTTGTCAAGAATATTCAATGGGGTTCCAGAAGATTTAGAGGTAAACTACCTTTCAAATGTTTTGTCTATGGTAGAGTCGGTCATTATGCTGCCAAATGTCCTCATAAACATAAATATGATAAAGGGACGGGATCTGCAAAACGGAATAGGAAACAAAGTGTAAGTAAAAATAGCTACTATACTCATGAAGATAACGATGGATTATCAAATAGTGATGAAGATTAAAGTAGTAATGACTATAGACTTCTAATGGCTTATGAAGATGATAAATTTTTTGATGTTTTAGAAGAAGATGAAATTCATGAAGAAATTTCTAAACTCAAAATCTGTTTAGAAGAAAAGAATATGATTATAGATACCTTGACATATCAACTTACTAAAAGAGAAAAACACAATGAAAAACTAGAATGTGAAATTGTGGGTCTAAGAAAGGATGTTGAGAAAACAAAATATATCAATATTAGATTTGCTAAAGGATCAGAAACCTTAAATGAAATTATCAAAGTGCAGCATTCTCCTTTGAACAGGTCTTAGATATATTGAAGAAGCACCTCAATCATAGAAGCCATCAAACTCCACTAAAAGCTATCTTGTTGCAACAAAGAACAATGAACAATATGACAATCGTCAGCAAAGGCATAAGGAAAATCACCAGGTAAATCAGGCTTAGTTTTCTCCAAGGATAAACAAAAGTCACAGCCAAACCAGGTAAATCATACTCAATTTGTTTCAAAGATGAATAGAAACTACAATCACTAGATCAATAGATTCAATAATCGCAAGAACTTCTTCAATGGTCAATGTTTCTCATGTCATAATTTTGGACACAAAGTTGCTCAATGTGTTTCTTACAAAACCATCATGACTAGAGAAGCACGAAATCAAAGGAATGTGATAGGGATCAAGAAAAGTTCCTATAATAACTTTTATCTTCTTGAAAATGAAATAGAATGGTCAATATATAGCAACTTTGGCCATGACGAATCTGAATGCAAGAGTAAATTTTGGAAAATATCTCAAAAGGAGAAAACTCCATTAAATCCCAAAATATGGAGAAAGAGAGAACCACAAATAGAAATATGTGGTATAGCCTTATATGTAAAAGGACAAGAAAACTAGTGGTACATCGATAGTGGATGCTCAAAACACATGATAGGTGACAAAGAAAAAATACACTAATATAATGCCTTAGAAAAGGAAAAGATTATCGCATTTGGAAACGACACTCCTGTTGTCATAAAAGGTAAAGGCTCTGTCTTCTTGAAAGAAAAATTTAAAGCTAGGAATGTTATGTATGTTGATGGTTTAAAGCATAACATGTTGAGTGTGAGTGAAATGTGTGATGAAGGAAATGTAGTGGTGTTTCAATCAAATGGATATGTTGTTCGTGAGCTTGATATAGGAGAAACTGATCAAAGGTACAAGAAATCCAAACAACATATACATACTCAAGGGAGGACAACAACAGTGCTATCTAAGCCAAAATGATGAAAACTGGCTATGGCACAAAATATTGGGACATCTAAGCTTTTCTCAAATAAGAAAATCATGTAGATTCTAGGTTTTTCATGATATTCTAGATATCAACATCCCTGAAAATACTATATGCAATTCATGTCAGTTTAGTAAGCAAACTAGATCTCACTTCGTCGAAAAGGAAGGGTCAGCTAGAAAGCATCTTGAACTTGTTCATACTGATTTATGTGGACCATCAAGGAAAAAGTCACCTCATGGAGAAGAATAATTTACATTATTCATTGATGATTTTTCTAGAATGTGTTGGATAGGTCTTATAAAGCATAAATATGAAGCATTTGAAAAGTTCAAAGCCTTCAAAGCCTTGGTTGAAAATGAATCAGATCACAAAATCAAATACCTCAAATCAGATCGAGGAGGGGAATTTACCCTCGATGAATTCTTTGACTTTTTTGAACAACATGGAATAAAAGTCAGTTCTCCATTGCAAGGACTCCTCAACAAAATGTAGTGGTAGAAAGGATGAATAGAACTGTTCAACAAATGGCTCGAGCTATGCTAGATGAATTTGGAACTCTTACAACCTTTTGGGGAGAAGCTACATTTTCCACCATCACTATTCTCCACCAAGCAAATGTTCAGGTAAATAGCACTCAAAATCCAAACGAACTTTGGTATGGTAAGACTCTTACTATAAAATACTTCAAAGTTTTTGGAAGCAAATGTTACATCAAAAGGACTAATGAAAAACTTGTTAAATATGAACCCAGAGCAGATGAAGGTATTCTTCTTGGCTACTCTTCTTGAAGTAAAGGATATAAATGTTATAATAAAAGACTTGCGAGAATTATTGAAAGTGTTGATGTTGTGGTTGATTAAGCATGCAAAAATCCAAAACAGATAAAAACCGATGATTTCGATAATGAAGAAGATGATGATCATTTTCCCACATCAAATCACACTGATTCTGAAGAAGAAACTAATGAAACACCAGAAGAAGAAATAATGGTAGAAGAAAAGACTTCATCCAGGTATGTTTAGAAAAACCATCCAGAAACTCAAATTTTAGTAGAAAAAGGGGTAGGTGTACAGAAAAGAAGAACTATTATAGAATCCTCAAGCTATCTAGCATTACAATCTTCCACTGAAACTAAAAATGTAAATGAGGCATGTAAAGATGAATGTTGGGTCAAGGCCATGAATGAAGAACTTGAGCAAATTGAAAAGAATAATACTTGGAAATTAGTTCCTAGACCTCATGATAAAAATATGATAGGAACTAAATGGATATTCAAAAACAAACTGAACGAAAATGGAGAAGTTATTAGAAACAGGGCGAGACATGTTTGTAAAGAATATGCTCAACAAGAAGTTATAGATTTTGAAGAAACTTTTTCACCTGTTGCTAAACTTGAGGCCATAATAATGTTTCTTGCTCTTTCTAGTTTTCAAAAATTCAAAGTATACCAAATGGATTTAAAATCTGTCTTTCTTAATGGAGACTTAGAAGAAGAAGTCTATATTGAACAACCAGAAGGATTCATTCTTGGAAATGATGCAAAACTTGTATGAAAACTCAGAAAGGCTCTCTATGGTCTAAAAGAAGCTCCAAGTGACTAGCATTACTGTCTTGACAGATATCTCCACCAACAAGGTTTTTCAAAGGGATCAACAGATAACAATCTATATACAAAAATTGACACTCATAAATTGCTAATAATTTTTTATTATGTTGATGATATCATATTTGTTAGTAATGAAGAATCCATGAGACATAATTTTGCTTTGGTAATGTAGCAAGAATTTGAAATGTCCTTGCTTGGTGACCTTACCTATTTTCTTGATCTACATTTTCAACAAAATAAAGATGATATTTTTCTATCACAAACCAAATATCTCAAACAGATCCTAAAAAAGTATTGCATGGAATATTCTAAACTAGTATGTACCCCAATGGTAATAGGATGCAGTCTTAGCTCAAATGATGAATCAACGGCAGTACATCAACCAACTTAGAGATCCATGATTGGTAGTCTTCTTTATCTAATGGGTACCCGACTGGACATCACGCATGTAGTGGGAATAGTTGGAAGATTCCAAGCAAATCCAAAGTAATCACACCTCCAGGCACTCAAAAGGATATTCAAATATCTTCAAGGAACATAGAACTTTGGTTTATGGTATCCTAGAGATACAGATCTTACACTTCATGCATATACAGATGCAGATTGGACAATAAGTGTTGACGATAGAAAAAGAACTAGTGGTGGTGCATTCTATATGGGTTCCATGTTAGTGTCTTGGTTTAGCAAGAAACAAAGTTCAACTGCATTATCTACAGCTGAAGCAAAATACGTGGTTGTTGCATCTTGCTGCACACAACTACTTTGGATCATGCAAACCTTGCAAGACATTTAGATCACATCTACTCCACCCATATCCTTTCTATGTGATAATACAAGTGCCATCAATATTTCAAAGAATCTAGTCATGCACTACAAGACCTAGCACATACCCATCAAATATCATTTTATACGTGAACAAGTGCTTAAACAAAAGGTCAAATTGGAGTATGTTCCTTCCAAAGAATAGGTTTCTGATATATTCACTAAACCACTGCCAGAGAGACATTTGAATATCTCAGGCAAAAGTTGGGAGTAGTTACTGCATCATCCTGCTGTTAAATCCTATTTTATTCAGAGAAAGGTGGCACAATTGTGTATATGATGGTTTGAAGAAAAGAAGTGAGCCAGACTCAAGAAAAAGTGGTCTACTATGGTTTGTCAATTATCTTCTCTGTTTGATGATGGTTACAATCTGTTGATAACATGTGGAAATATATTGGTCCTCATAAAGATGTTGATAACTTGATGTATATCTAATTAATGATGATGTTTTGATATCTCTCACTGACATATGAAATGATCAGATCTCATAGTAAATAGGTGGAACAACTTCACGGGGAGAACATGGTTGATGATATTTTGGGAACTAATGATGGACATATACAAGCTGTTGGTTTGGATGTTGTTGACAGATGCTACTGATGGTGCAAATCATATGATAGTTGCTAATGACTATCATGGTCTTGTTCAAGATATTTGGTCTCTGTTATATATGTCATGTATATCTTTTAATGTAAAGGTCATGAAAAAACCTAATTTGTAACCCCACTATGCATGGGATGGATGATGTAATATTTCTTGTTTTTGACATTTATAAACAATTTGGTATATCCCCACTTGGTTGGGAGATGGATATATGTATGAGTCATTGGTGATAGGAAGGTCATTTGTGATGTATGTATAGAGTCATGTTATTCTGTTAGAATATCATTTTGCAGACTTTGACTTTGCTTATGCTCAGGGGGAGCATGGAATCGATCATGGGAGCTCAATCAACACACTTCAGCATATCAGAGAATTCAGCATGTACTCAAGGGGGCACGACCCTTTGCCTTTCATGTTAATGGGGGAGAGTGACTTGGTGTGGTTGTTGCCATCAAGTCGAAAGGGGGAGATTTTTGACATTATGATGCACGTGTTGTACTTGATGGAAACCCACTTGTAGCAGAAGGCAACTCACTCAGATGAAAGATCACAGTATAGTAGGTAAATAGAAAAAAATTTCAAATCAGTATTCACGGAATGAATAAATAGAGTTATATGTAGGTTGACCATTGGTCAAGCTGGGTATACATGTAGGTTCACTATATACAAGTCGCGTATACATACACACGCACTTTCACAAAAGGAAAAAGCATGTATAACTTAGAAAACTAATTTCTTAATCTGAAGCATTTCGTCCATGGTATTTTGATCCATGGTATTGGTCCAAGGTATCTGGTCCGAGGTATTGACCCTAGGTATTTGGTCCAAGGTATTGGCCCTAAGTGATTTTGGTACATGGTATTGAGAAAAGCCTAAAACTATAAAAAGAGGAGAAGATCATTAGTTCAATGTGTGCAAGTATTGAATATCTGATGAATTGTGAGATCTAGTATGCAAGTTATTGGGTTACGGTGCATTGTTGGATATGAATCAAGGATTAACCTTAGCTAATGATGAGAGATCAGATCTAATGATGGATCGAGAACTTAAGGCGTAAAATGAACTATCATTATGTGTTTTTGCTCATGTATATTCTAGATCTAAATACTGAAGCATATATTATTCTGTGATCTGGGTATAACTAATGTCTCGAATAGCTACAGAATTATGAATTAATATTTGTGGATGTATATGCTGGTTGGCTTTGAGGAAAGTGTGTATACACGCAAGTTCAACACATGAAAGTAACATATACCTTATAAAATATTTTTTGTTAATGTTGTTTGCTATTGTAGAGTTCTAGGTTCTTGTTTGGGTTCTGGTTACTGTATTCTCGTGATAGTATTCTGAATGATCAGATTGATGGGTTTTCAAAGTGATTGATTGATTCGGTTGTGATTGGTTCAAAAGGTGATTGGTTGATGCACATATATTCGATGATTTAATGATGTTGTTGGTGGATGCAGTTTGAAAATTTATGAAACGTGGTCCCTGGAAGAAAATAGAAGGTCGTAGCCTTATGTAGGTCGGTGCTTACGTACTAGTAAACATATCGGCTAGTAAAAGAACTAGGGGGTTGTATCTCTTTTCCAATAGAAGCTGGAGAGCAAGAGAACATACTAACCTTCTGCAGATAGAAGTTTGTGTATTGGTATGAGTCTGCACTAGTACAATTTTGCAAATAAATTTTATTATTAATAAAAGAAGACAGAGATGACATCAACAGGTGGTTTTCACCCACATTGGGTTTCCACCTTAAATATTGGTGTTAATGTGTGTTTCTTATCTGTGATGGTTCATTTTGTTATTAACTGTACATGGTTACTATTTAATGTTTAATAAAGTACTGATGAAGAGATTAAATATCAACATATGATGAATTAATTGAATCATTATTTTGCTGGATATACACTTTTTTTCTTAAACATAGTTGCGTGTACATGCAAGTTACCTTCGCTGAAGTAGCGTATATGAATTTGAGTATGAAAAGAAAAATATTATTGATTTGACTAATATTGTTCACCCCCCCCCCCCCCCCCTAAGTATTATTTTCCAATAGTGTATATGTGTTTGAAGTGGACGAAAGAAGGATTTCACACCTATATAGTATTCACAAATCTGTGTCTTTTATCTTTTGTGTTCCCAATTGGACTATGTGTACATTTATTTAAGTTTTAGTTTTCAATGTAACAATTCTTGAACATATTATATGCCTATCAAAGTTCAATGGAGATTTAGTTTTTTTTATTTGTCTTCAGATTTTTTGTAACTTTGGATTTTCTGAAGCTTTAATGATTTAAGCCTAGAAAATGAAATTGTGAGAACACTTTGATCAGAACCAATGGTACTACGGGTTATAGTGTAATGGAAGTAGAAGAGACAAGGGACTAAGCACTTTGTCAACTACCCTTTTATTTTTACAAAGGAAACTAGAACGGGACACTATGTTGACCCATGCACATCTATCCCCTTTGGAATCACCACATAGGGAGAAAAGGTGGTTAGTGGTTTAAAAGTTCCTTCATGGAGGAGTTGAAGTGATCACAAACATAATAGCTATAGTGTAGAAGGATAAAAAATAAGGTGTTGTGAAATCATTTTGCAGCAAAGGCACTATGAAATAATGTTACAGCCCCAGTCAAAGAGACCAACCTGCGAGGTTTCACTATCACAAATGCAAGGAGGCCTAGGAAAAGGTACTCTTGATAATGTTTGTTAATGAAAATATTATTATACACATTAGGGATTATAAAACATATAGAGAAACTTGGGCTGCACTTAACATGACATTTTGTATGAAACTTTAAATACAAATTGAGTGTTATTATTAAATAATAGGTTTCTCTCCATGAAAATGGAGGTAAATGAAAATATTAGTGACTTGCTTTATAGAATAAATAAAATCAGATAAGCTTGGTCCCATTGGTGAAAATATTTCAGGAAGTGATATAGTATCAATTTCATTAAATGGGATGTTGGATGATTTTCATATGTTCATCACAAGACTTGTAGCCAAGGAAAAGGCTCATACTTTTGATGAATTGCCACTTATTGTTTTACAAGAGAAAGAAGGAAGAATATAAATAAGATATATTAGAGTTAAAATATAGCATTAGAGACAAAAGAGAAATAGTCATATAAAGGAAATCCACCATACAAGAACAGAGGAGGAAAGTCACAATCAAAACCACATCAAGGCACAACACTATCAAGGACAAATACGTGTATGAATAAGGAGAATGAATGCTTCTATTGTCCTAAGACTGGATTTTTTTCTAAATATTGCATTAAAAAGAAATTTGATGAGTCCACACATGGAAGGAATTCAAGCAATTTTGTTGATAAAGAAGCCACCATTAGCGATAGTAGAAAAAACATCAAATTATTCATTTCATATGCCACTTTATGAGTGAAAATTAATGATGCTAATGCATGGTTTATTGACCCCATTGATTCAATTCATATGACATGCAATAAGGAATGGTTTAATACATATCACAAAAACAATAATGTTACTCTCACCTATCTAGTTGATAGTATATCTCATGAAGTCAAAGATTATGATGACGTATGTGTAAGTTCACATAGTGACCATGTGAGACAAATAAGAAATGTGATGTATGCTCCTAGAATTGAGAAAATTTTAATCTCAGTGTCGAGTATTGTATATCAAAATATTAATGTTGAATTATTTAATTCACATTACATTGTGAAGATATACATGATAACTGTGACATCATAACAATAGAAGTATGAGTTGGAGGATTGTACAAGGTTGATGTTAATAGGAAAGATCATTAAGAAATGAAATCAAATCTACAACCATGTCAACATAGGAGGTATGGTATCAAAAGTATAGCCATTTCAATCATAATAACCTTACATTACTTCAAAATAAAGGAATGGCGGAGAGTGTTCCAAATTTTAGGAATGAATATGTTGAATGTCAAGGCTGTGGGTTAGGAAAAAAATCATAGGGAAGAGTTTCCTACAAGAACAAAAAAAGAGAAAAAGGAACATTCTTAAGCTAATACATATTGATGTATGTGGTCCCATGCAAACTTAGTAATTGAGTGGAGCTTCATATTTCATGATTTTCATTTATGATAAAACTAGATACGCATGGGTGACTCTACTTTATCCAAAGAAAAAGTGATTTATTTGAATATTTTAAATAATTTTAAACTATGGTTCAAAATCAAGCAAGTAAATATATCAAGATATTTAGGTCAAACTAAGGGGGATAAGAATCATTCATTAATAATTGAAAAAACGATAGGATTTAGCAATAGTTCACATTGCCACATACTCCTCGACAGAATACTAGAGCAGAAATGGAAAAAGAATCTTTGGTCAAATGTGTTAGAAGAATGATAAATGTAAAAAAAAAAATAAAAATAAAAATTAGTTTGACCTAATTAGCACTACTGTATATTTGAAAAATAGAATCCCTATAAAAATTCTAGATCATAAAACTCCTTAAGAATCATTTTGTGTATATAAACTAGTAGTGAGTCTTTTGGGAATATTTGGAACAATAACATTTTTAATGTTCTTAATGGAGATAGTAGAAATGGCATGGACATCAAATATATCTTAATTAGTTATTGTTTTGATCATAAAATGCATGATCCATTGACTCATAAATCATATTGTTATGAAACGAGCTCACAAAAAGATAGAAAATATAGAACAACGCCTTGGAAATAAGCCTCTTCAAGGGGGCAACCTCCTTTAAATTACACAATTGAAAATTCTTGGATGATTCAAATGAAAAAACCTCCTTTCTTTATATAGGAGTCTAAGGGGTCACAATATAACCAAGCTGACCTAACAATAATAATATAAAGGCACAAAAATAACAATAGAGGGATTCTATGGGGCACAATAATAACAATATGGGGACAATAGGGTCACAACAATAACAATAAGGGATACAATGATAATAGTAATGGGGGAATCACTAGTATTATAGGAACCTATAATGCCCCTCTCCTTCAAAATAGTGTTGTCCTCATCACTTGAGTAGTTTTGGATGATTCTTTATAAAATTCTCATCCTCCCATGTGGAATCTTCAACGAGTAAGTTCTTCTGCTTGATGAGATACTTTGGAATTGATCAATTTCATAGGTTTTGAGTTATTGTTTCATTGACTTCTTCGGGTTCTAATATGATTTTTCCTTCCTCATAAAGTTTTGGCAATATTTTTTAAACTGGAAGCTTGTCATCTATAACCTTCTTTAAGCATGAAACATGGAAAGCTAGGTGCACTCGAGAAGATGTAGGAAGCTCCAATTTGTACGCCATAGTACATATCCTTTGCAACACCTTTTACAAACCATAATACTTTGGTGATAATTTATTATCCTTCTTAGCTTGCTTGAGGGACATATTTTTATATGGTTGTAACCATAGGAATACCCGATCACCTACATCAAAACTTCTTTCGCTGCGATGTTGATATACCTACTGTTTTATTCTATTCTGCGCTAAGGTGAGGTTATCCTTTAAGATTTGGAGATCTTGTTGTTGATACTCGAGGTGATCATCCATTGCTTGAACGTTAGAATTTTCTCTTAAATATGATGTGATGGATGGTGGATGATATCCATAAAGCGTCATAGATGGGGTCATTTTTGTTGCATTCTGGAAGGAAGTGTTATACCACCATTCAGCCAGAGGCAACCATTTGACCCGTTGTGTCTGTTTTTCAGATACAAAGAAACAAAGATATCCTTCCAAAAATTTGTTTACTATCTTAGTTTTCCCATTAGATTGAGGATGATAAGATGAGGTATGAGTTATGAGTACCACGACAAGAAAATAATTCTTTCCAAAAATTTCCTGTGAAAATGGGATCTCTGTCACTTACAATAATATTTGGGTTTCCATGTAGCTTTTTAATTGTTTCCATAAATGGAGTAAAAACTATACTCGCTTTAAATGGATGAGATAATGCACAAAAGTGTGCATACTTGGTAAGTCTGTGAACTACCGCCATGATAACACTCTTTCCTTTGGACTTGGGTAAACCTGTGATAAAATCCACTGAAACCTCATCCCAATGTTGGCTTGGAATGGATAAATATTGTAATAGTCATGGGGTCTTAATTGTTTCAACTTATTTTGTTGGAAAACCAAACATTCCACCACAAAATTTTGAATATCCAATTTAAGGCCATCCCACAAAAAATCCTTCTTAACCCTGTGCTAGGTTTTTAGAAATCGTGAGTGCCCTCTTAAGGGAGAGGTGTCCAATTCGCTAAGAATCTTTTGTTTAAGTTGGGAATTCTTACATAGGTATAACCTTTCCTTGTACCATAACGAACCATTTTCCCAGCTAAATGTATCACATGTACTCGGATCTTGTTGTATCTTTTGAATGAGTGCCCACACTTCCTTTTCATTCTTCCATTCATCCCTTGCTTCACTTATCCAAACTGGTTAGATAATAGAAATGGCATAAAGAAATGCTTCCACATCTTGATCCTTTCTTGAGAGTGCATCTGCCACAACATTTTGCTTCCCTTTTTTGTAGATTATTTTAAAGTCATAACCCGACATATTTTTGACCCATTTTTTTGTTCTTCTAAAGATAATCTTTGTTCTAAAAAGTATTTAAGACTATCATGATTTTTTTTTACCTTGAAGTGTCTTCCCATTAGGTAGGGTCACGATTTCTTAAGTGAATGTAGTATTGCCAGCATTTCCTTCTCATAAATAGCTTTGTGTAAATACTTTCCTTTGATTGGACAACTTTCAAAAGCAATGGGTCTTTCTTCTTGCATTAAAACAACACCAATTCCATTTCTCGAGGCATCACATTAGGTAATAAAGGTTTTTGTGAAGTCCGGTGTAGCTAAGATTGGTGCTTGGCACATTGCCTCTTTAATATGTTCAAAGGACTTTGTTGCTTCTTGAGTCCATGAAAATGCATCTTTCTTCAATAATTTTGTTAGAGGTGCTACTATTCTCCCATAATTCTTAACAAAATTGCGATAATACCCTATCAACCTGAGAAATCCTCATAGATGTTTTATGGATGTGGGGATTTTCCATTTCTTAATGGTTTTAATTTTTCTAGAGTCTATCTTAACACCTTCATGATATACAACATGGCACAAATCTTCCACCTCTTGTAATCCAAAGAAACATTTGGAGATTTTTGCATATAATTGTTTCTCCTCCAATAGTTTGAGCACCATGTCAACATGTTGGACATGATCCTTCCAAGACTTGTTGTAGATTAGTATATCATCAAAAAATACTAACACAAAGCTTTTGAGGAAGGGTTTGAAAATGGAATTCATCAAACCTTCAAATGTAGAAAGTGCATTAGTAAGGCCGAAAGACATGACCAAAAATTCATAATGACCCTCATGACTTCTAAATATTGTTTTTGGAATGTCTTCTGTCTTCATTCTGATTTAGTGATATCCTGAACAAAGATCCAACTTGGTGAACTAAATTGATCCATGAAAATCATCCAATAATTCATCAATGAATTAGGAATGGGAAATGTTGTCTTTAATAGTGAGCTTGTTGAGCTCCTATAATCTGGACACATGCACCATGATCCATCCTTCTTGTGAACCAATACCACTGGAGCAGAGAAAGAACTTTGACTAGGTTGAATTATACTAGCCTCTAGCATTTCTACAACTATACATTCAATTTCACTCTTTTGGACATAGGGATATCTGTAAGGCCTGATGTTTGGAGGAACACTTCCTCGAATCAAATTAATAGCATGACCTGGATCAAGAATAGGTGGGAGGCCTTTGGAAGTCTCAAATACCTTGGAATGATTGTCAAAGACTTTTTGGAGATCTAGAGAAATGGATGATTTCGATGTGGGAACCTCTAGTGAACATAATTGTGCAATTATTCCTCGTTGTTATTTCTTTACAATATTTGTCATTCCGTTAGAGCTAATTAGCCTTCCCGATTTCCCTACGATACCCGTTAATCCAACTTCCTTTCCTTCTTAGGACAATTTCATGAAAAGTTCTTGAAAATTAAAATCTATTGTACCCAAGGATAGTAGCCATTGGACTCCTAGTACAACATCAAGACCACCCATTGGAATGGAAATCATTGGGCTATTCAATACATATTCTCCCATGGATAGCTTGATATTATGGAACTTTCATGAGAAATTTACGGTTCCTCCACTTGCAACCATCACGTGACACTCTCGTGTTGGATATAGGAAGAAATTCAATTCCTTGGCTATTTTACAATGAATAGAATTATCGGTACTTCACGAATAAATCAACACTATTACCTTTTTCTTCTTGATATGCCCTTCTATCTTGATAGTTTGAGGAGTGGTAATTCCAGCCAATGCATTACAAGATATGGTCATAATCATTTCTTCTTTTTCAAATGTTTTTTCTTGGTGTGTATCCTCTTCTTTTGATGTTACTTGTTCTTTTTCTTCCTCCTCTTCAAAATCTATGTAAAATAATTTCTTATTGACACACTTATGACCTTTAGTGTATTTTCTATCACAACTGTGACAAAGCCATTTTCCTCTTTTTTCTTCCAATTGTTGTGGTATCAACCTTGTAGGTTGTGGATGGCTAGGGGTAGTAACACTTCTATCTTTATGATTGTGAGTGGTATTCTTTCTTTTTGAGATAATTTTGCTTTCCATTTTTCTTGCCAACCTTAATGCCCTCTCCAATGAGTCTGGTTCCTAAAGGGGAACCTCATGGTGGATGTTATATCTTAAAGTCCCTATGAACACATCAATCCTATGCTCCTCTCGAATATCTTTTACCCTTATATTCAATTTTTGGAAGTCTTTAATGTGCTCCATCATTGAACCCTTTTGTTTGAGATTTATCAATTGGCTAGGAAAAGTGTTGTTTTTTGTATCCTCAAAATGTGCTATCATTTCATCCATAAAATTATCCCAAGTGACAACTCGTTTATGAGAGCAAAGCCGTCAATACAATACAAACTGATTTGGTTCCAAATATAAAGTTGCAATGCTCACCTTTTGTGTGTTTTGCACATTATGGAGATCGAAAAATTGTTCCATTTGTAGTATCCATGTTGCACGATCCTTGCCATCAAACTTCCTCATATCGATTTTTGGAACATGGCGGTTCTTTTATTCAATGTTAGAGTCTACGAAATCATGATTAACATTTATTTTTTTCTCATCATGAGTTTCCTTTACTACTCTTTAGCCATTAGTAAGCATTTCTTGTAGAAATTTTGTCAAATAGATCTTCAAATCTATCTTCAAATATTCCATGTCTGTCTTCAAATTTGTCTTCAAACTATCCATCTTAGCTTCCATGTCTTCCATCTTAACTTCCACACCACTCATCTTAGCTTCTACACCTTTCTTTAAACCATCCATATTAGCTTTCATGCCTTTCTTTAAAATATCCATCTTAGCTTCTACGTCTTTCGTTAAACCCGTCCATCTTAGATTCGTTTACTTTTTCTGCATGTGACATTTGTTTCACTTGGTCTTATAATTTTGATATATCATGTTGCATTTCTTCCTCTTCTTCATGAGTCATGCTATAGCTTTCAGGTTACTTACAAGGTGTTTCCATTTTCTTTCTTGAGGGCATCAATTACTGATAATAATGCTTCACTATGCCCTATGAATTCCTTCAAACTAATTTTTCAAACCAAGATTATTCAAAAACATAAAATAAAAATAAAAAAAAATACACACCTTTTTCTTTCCACTTTGGAGGAGCTTGATATTGAATCTGATGTGTTTCTGTAATTTTAGATCTCCAAGGTTTGAAATTTCTTCATGTAGTAACCCTCTAAGTAATATTTCTAACTCCACAAGTCTAATCAACATTAGATTATCCAATGAAGAGTTATGCCAAATCTCCCACAATGATGAGAGTATAGACTTTTTTAGTAGAGAAAACTTGTACGACGTGCTGCGAGTCATTGTTTCAACCATAGGATCTGAAAATGGTACCCAAAAAACTATAGTCCATCCTTTTTCTGTAACTTCTTACGAAAATTCAATTTGATGCTCAAGGAGAATGCTATGACGATTTTCCCAAGGTGACCTATTTGGAATGTAATTCGGGGTTCTTCAAAAACCCTAACTTCCTCAGATTATATTTCTACAAATATAGCAAGAGAGGATCTAAAATTTGGAGCCGCAGTTTAGACTGATTTCTTCCCAAATGTTTTATTTTTTTAGCTTCTAAAACATTTTACTGAAAAAGTTATAACACAAATTCTATGATGACTTATTTTAGATGAAATTCTAGAGTTTGCAAAAGCCCTACCTTCCTTAGATCATACCTTCGAAAATATAATGAGACAAGATATGAAATTTGGACCCGAAGTTCAGTGGGATTTGTTCTAAAATGTTTTATTTTTAGCTTCTGAAATGTCACAGAAAAAAAAAGCTATAGTGAAAATGCCACGATGATGTGTTTAGAGTAGGGAAACCTTAGAATCCAAAGCTCTCATACCAAATGTTATGAAACTAGCTCACAAAAACATAGAAAAGATAGATCAACTCCTTAGAAATAAGCCTCTTCGAGAGGGCAACCTCCTTTACATTACACAAATGAACAATTCCTCGATGATTCAAATGACATAACCTCCTTTTTATATATAGGAGTCTAAGGGGTCACAATATGGCCAAGCAGACCTAACAATAATAATATAAAGACACAAAAATAACAATAGACGGATTCTTTGGGGCACAATAATAACAATATGGGGACAATAGGGGCACAACAATAACAATAAGGGATACAATGACAATAGTAATGGGGAAATCACTAGTATTACACGGACATAACACATATGCAAGGAGAGATGTATGAATGTACCAACAAGATTCAAAAAAAGCGAGAGCATAGTGTATGGAAATTACTTGAATATAGTGAAGCAAAAGAAGATGAATATCAACATGCTGATATTGAAGAAAAATGTAGTAGTGAAGCTACTAAGAGGAAGTGGACCAACTCCAAAAAGCAATGAACCACTGCCAAGATAAACAAGAAAATTTTGGACACCAATCATGTATAAACATTAGACATTAATGACTGAAGTTACGAGTATAGTAAATCCTTCAAATTATGAGAAAGTCAAAGACCGTAAAGAATGGTTGGATTCCATGAAGGAAGAATATGATTCTATTATGAGAAATGAATTATGGGAATTCACAAAATTTCCTAAGGATAAAGTCCCCATAGGCTCAAAATGATTATTCAAAATTAAATTTACTTCTACTGGAACTATTGATAAGTATAAAGTTATATGGTATCAAAGGGCTATTCACCAAAAGAATGGATAGATTATGAAGACACTTATGCACTTGTAGTTAAAATGACTGTCATTAAAATGATGATTGTAGTAGCTACTAATCATAATTGGATGTTGAATTAGTTAGATGTGAAGAAAACATTTCTAAATGGACAATTAAAGGAAGAAAGGTATCATTCTTCATTCAACAAGGCTTTACTAAAAGTAAAGGAGATCCAAATTTGTATATCAAGAAGGATGAGAAAGGACATTTTCTCTTGCTTTATGTATATGTTGATGATCTTATCATAATATGAAATGCTACCTATTTAATTGAAAAGATCAAAAGTTGTCTATGAGATCAATTTGAAATGAAGGATCTTGGAAAGTTTCATTACTTTTTAGGTAGTGAAGTTTTGATATACACAAGAATTAATTAGAAAAATTCAATATGAATGGATGCAAAGCAATATCCACACAATTTAAACAAAATTAAACTCACCAATGATGTTGAAACAAAAAAGGTGAATGACACACTATATGACAATTGGCAGGAAATCTAAATTACTTAACTATGACTATGCCAAATGTTGGATATTCAGTCAACATATTTAGTAAATTCATGGGTAAGCCATATTTGGTTAATTCATGGCTAAACCACATGAAATTCAATGTAGAGAGACCTTCAATATTTAAAGGGGACTAAAGATGATTTGAATGTTGAGCTGACAAGCTATTCATATTTTTGTTGGGTAAGAAATCTAGATGACATGAACTACAACTTTGGTTATGCATTTAGCTTATCATGGAGCAATAAGAAATAACCAATTGTTTATTTGTCTTTGAGTAAGGCCAAGTATAAGGTCTTATGCCATGCCTGCTATGAAGCAATTTTGCTAAGAAGAATTTTTGAAAACATGAGAGAACCAACAATCATCAAATGTTATAATCAAAGCTCTATCAAACTTGAAAACGATACAATCTATTATACTAGATCAAAGTATATTAAAAAAAAAACATTATTTTGTGGCAGTTAAAAGAAATTGATTTGACCTATTGTAACACAAATTATCAAATTATAATAACGAAGCCTTTACTAAAGTATATACATATTTGCTAAGATTTTATTAAAGTATAATTTTACATTGTATAGAGAAATTAGACATGGTAAATAATTCAGTTTTCAGTAAGAACCCGTGTTAGACATAATTCCATAAATGAAAGTTCTAGATTATTATAGTTTCAATGCCATTTTCTACAATGTTAAGAATAAGTTGAAGCTGCTCAAGTTTCATTAGGTTGTTGTAATTACTTAATGCATTGGTCCCACTGTTATAAAATGGGACTCTATCTACATTGAAATTAAGTTTAGGAGAAAGGAAGCCCGCGAAAATGACACAATGAATTGGAAAGAGTCTAGCGAGCACCTGTAAATGGTTAGTTAGATTGTTGAACAAACACCTGTGTCAGCCATATCATCATGATGTGCCTGAGGAGAAAGAAGATTACTAATGGAAGGAGTCCTTTGTTCCAAAACTTTGTCTTTCAATTTGCATCTCTTTATTAAAGTGTGATGTGTTCGGTTTCGATTTGGTATTCAGTTGGGCTGAGCTGGATTGAGAAAAACCCTTAATTTAAATTTATTCTATATGCATAAGTCAAACAAAGACTGTATATAAACAAAAGTAACACAAGAAATTTCATCGTCCTCTATATTCCATTTCCATATAATGATTCCGTTCTACCTGTGTGCTCAGTATACGTGTTATCCACATTGTTAATCTCAAAAGTATGATTGACAAAAGGAAAGTATCTCACCTAACAGATTTTGATTTAACGCTTCCAATATTGAATCCGTTGCATGGAGACGTTTTCGTTCATACACAGGCATCGTCAGACGCATATCATTGTCGGCCAGTTATTTTGATAGCATCTTTGGTGTTAAGTGAGACTGTGAACAGTATACACAGAAATTGGCACATCAATCACAGTAATGAGTTATCTTCATAATTAAGAACTATCTCTGTTTATAGAAAGGTGAACGTTGAAAATGTATGTTATCAAAAGGTTTTGTTATTGAACAGTGAGTAGGTTGATTCGTATAGGGTTTAGATGCTTATTGTGTGGGATAGGGCATATATATAATGTGAGATCAATATGCATTTATTTTAATTTTGGTTTGAGTTTAGTAAAAAATAATTTATTACCATTATGAGTTTAGTCATCTACTATACATTTTGAATTCTGTTAACATTATT
>APFE031484817.1:100437-135127 GCA_000404065.3 Pinus taeda | reverse complement strand
GAAAAGTAATTATTTAATTTATTTATTTAATTTATTTTTATTACCTCGCCTATGTTGGTTGCCTGGAAACTCTAGTGGGAAATTTAAATGTTTAAAGTTATTTTAATTTTATAGCACCAGATCATCTACTATCCAAGACATGGTAGACCATATGGATTATATTTTAATTTATATGGTAAAGTGGATTTTAATTTACAACAATTATTTTTGTAATACCAAGTAACTATTTAATTTGCACTGCTATGTTGGTTGTGTGGAAACGCTAGTGGGAAATTTAAATGTTTAAAGTTATTTTAATTTTGTACCACCCAATTACCAACTATCCAAGACATTAGGGACCATATGGATTATATTTTAATTTATATGGTAAAGTGGATTGTAATTTACAACAATAATTTTGTAATACCAAGTAACTATTTAATTTACTTTTACTGCAATGACTTGGTAAACCATGGGCTATGTTGGGTGTGTGGAAACCCTAGTGGGAAATTTAAATGTTCAAAATTATTCTAATTTTATTTAAAACTTGGTTATGGCAAGCCATATAATTCACTAGAAAATGCACTAAATTAAAAGTTTTCTCTTAGTCCCTTTCACTAAATTAAAAGTTTTCTCTTAGTCCCTTTCCCTATAGAGAAATCATCTTGGTTGGGAAAGGAAGCTAAGACGGGAGATGGAATGAAAATAGTACCTTGAACAAGATGTTGTTAAAAGATGTTGTTAAGGGAAGGCACAACATTGCCGGTTAGGGTATTCTTGAGTATTCTAGAGTTGGTTGGGGCAAATGGAATTCCTAGGTCAGACTAATAGACATGGGACATCATGAGATTCCTTTAGAAAAACCTTGTTATGTCTCTATCAAACAACTATTATGGAATGGCGAAACTAGGAAGGGGGAAACTAGGGTGGGATGAAGACATGGTACATTATGAGATTCCTTTAGACAAACGTTGCTAGGTCTCTATCAAACAACTATTGTGAAAGGGGGAAACTAGGGCGGGGAGAAGACATGGTACATTATGAGATTCCTTTAGACAAACCTTGCTAGGTCTTTATCAAACAACTATTATGGAAGGGGGAAACTAGGGAGGGGAGAACACATGGTACATTATGAGATTCCTTTAGACAAACCTTGTTAGGTCTCTATCAAACAACTATTATGGAAGGGGGAAACTAGGGCTAGGAGAAGACATGGTACCTTATGAGATTCTTTTAGACAAACCTTGTTAGGTCTCTATCAAACAACTATTATGGAAGGGGGAAACCAGGGCTGGGAGAAGACATGGTACATTATGAGATTCCTTTAGAAGAACCTTGTTAGGTCTCTATCAAACAACTATTATGGAACACGGAAACTAGGGCGGGGAGAAGACATGGTACATTATGAGATTCTTTTAGACAAACCTTATTAGGTCTCTATCAAACAACTATTATGGAAGAGAGGAACTAGGGTGGGGAGAATTGGTGGTTGTGGCTCTCATTGGTTGGGAGGATTCATTTTCTCCTCTATAAATTTAGTGGAAACCTAAGAAAGAAAAGTATCTTAATTTGTGAATTCGAGATAATTGAATACTATTTGTATTTACTGTAATGTGAAGTTTCTACAAGTCTATGTAATCACTCCTTTACCAGTAGAGGAACTGATAACTATAATAATTGTTTATGGAAGGGGTTGATGTGTAAAGATGAAGTATTATTGCGTTATTGTACAAGAGAAGGAAATTTATATGTTATTGGCAATATTGTTACTATAATAAATATAACAAGTGAGTGTTCAAACTAATTATATGTTATTGGGAATATTGTTACTATAATAAATATAACATGTCACTGTTGAAACTTGTTAGTTCCATATGACAGAAACCCATTAATGAATGAAAGGGTTGAGGTTTATGTAATTCTTTATGCCTAGGCACTACAGGTCCCACATACTTAGTGTGGCACTAATAATAACATCAATGAGAAGTGTGGATAAAGAATTAAGCTATAAACTTTTTAGTTGCAGAGATGTTATGACAAAAATCAAATGTGTTAAATTAACTAAGACACAAATCAAAACAACTCAAATTATGTTATAGCAACCAATAACAAAGAGTTGCAGTATTTTGATAAAAATAACTACACAGTGGTTGTAGGATCATAATCAACCAATATAATACAAAAGTTAGCCACCTAGCTATAAGCTAATGATAAACACTTCAATGTTTGCATAATGTCAAATTAACATTTACCAAAAAGAAAACAATGACCTCCACAAATAAAAAGGGAACATATCTCTATTGACAAAAACTATGCAAGATAAACAAAATTCTATTACAATAAATCTATGTATCAACATCAATTGTACGAAATTGGACAGCAGTGACAAGAATTGTTACAAACCCTAAGGTTAGGGGAGACCAAAGAAAATAACTTAACTAATGGATTTCATAAATATAATCAAGAGAACGACTAGTAGTCATACACACGTCTTAATAATACGACTTAGGACTAGTAGTATGAAAAACACCCGTCAATGCCTTAGGGTCTAGGGTTAACAAATCAAACATTCTCATGGTATATATAAATTCATCTAAAGAATAATTTAAATTGGAGAAAAACCCTCGTCACATACCATAATACAAAATTATTGGAACTATCTTGAAACTATAATCATTAATACTAGTTAAAATTATGATGGAATTCATTTACGTAAGATATAATTCGGAACAAACTGTATCAATTGGAGAAAAATTCAAGCAGTTCATGACTTCTAAGTCATACATATGAGTTCCCTAAACTCTATGAGAGCTCTAAAACTACAAACCTAGGTTTCAAGCATTAAAATGAGTCGTCCTCCAAACAAAGTGTTGTCGATAGAACCTTGCAAAAATCTGAACTTATATGAGAAATTGAATTCACAAACAGCAGTGGCATTAAAAAACCTTAAGAAGAAGATGCTCAAATTGTTAAGTAAGGGAGGAAAACCCTGACCTGCATCAACTACATACATTATAGATTAGAATAAGGGTATGGGGTTTATAAATTAAAGTAATGGGAAGACGAAAGAATTTGTTATACTTGGAATTCAATTCCTTGCCAATCTGGCACACGCCGCACTGAAACAAAGAAACTATGAAGTTTAGTCTTAATGAAACCCAAGCTTGCATACCAATGGAATAACGACTATAGGAACGAGAAGATACCATTTCCTTACCTGAAAGGAAGAAGTTTCAAAACCCGGTAATCGGATAGACGTCGCATTATGCTACTATGGCCCTCGATGTCGAGGAAAAACATAAGAACAGAGTTAACCAGTTATGTTTGAAATTTAGAATGTAAGAAAATTAAAACCAAAGTGTGGAGCCTTTTGACGTGCCTGCTCATGACTAACATGAGCCATTACCTTGGAGAGAGCTTAGGGTTAGTTGCAAAGCTTCACCAGGGGATGAGATAATGGTAGTGAGCCGCGGAGAGGACGGGGTAGGATGTAGTTACCGCACAACCACCATGTTTTCAAAACCTTTTCCAACCAACAACGGAGATTAGCACAAGTATTGCCTTCTAGAGGAGTACGAGGATAAGGTTGTGTGAGATAGCTGGAGTTTCCAGAGAGTTCCACTCTCACGAGGGTTTGCTCACTAGCCTTATCGACATGCCATATGACCACAATTCAATTCGGTAGGATAGGGGAGACAATATAATATGTATTACATCATAACAAGTTGGTAAGTCCAGAACTATATCAATACAAAAAATTCACACCTAGCAAGGAACTATGTGCGCACATTATACCATGAACAAACTAAATTAAGTCCGCATGGTAACAAAATTTAATAATGTCTGCAATAATAATCAATCTTTGCATATATCAAACAAAGTGGATTATAACTTTTATCAAACAAAGTGGAATATAACTTTTATTCAACCCATTTAAATGAGGAGCAAACTAAATTAAGTCACCATGGTAACAAAAATTAATAATGTTGGCAATAATAATTAATCTTTGCATATATCAAACAAAGTGGATTATAACTTTTATTCAGTCGAGATAAATGAAATTATTTGTATGATGTACAATAGTTATAAAATCATTATTAACTAAAAATCTTTTAATATGATGTATATTATGAATGGTTTTCCAATAATGCTCATATTTTTATTAATAAAAGCAAAATCGCAATATAAAAAAAGGAAATGAATTTATTTATTATTTTTATTATTATTTTCATTATTTTTTATTTTTTTACATTTATTATTATTATTATTATTATTATACATTTCTCTATAATTATATAATGTTTTTTAGATAGAAATATATTACATGGAAAATTACAAAAATATATTTCAGTATAAAAAATAAAAAATTAACATATAACTTTATAATACATATTAAAGCATTATTATTTTTTAGCTTGACTTTCACTCATTTGAACTTTGAACTTTGAGTCTCATGTTTACATAATACTTCATATTACTACCATCACCAATTAAATTACTAGATAAACTTACCAAATCATTAAAATTTTAAATATAATGAAATTATGATTTTTTAACTATTATGATAGATATATTTTATTTTCAATCTTTGAAAAAATTATTCTTTAATATTTTTATTTGAATGGAAATTAAATTTCTATATAATAAAAACAAGAATGAAGTTAAACAAATAAAATAAAAAATATATCTAAAATATTTAAATGATTTACAATCATTGGTTAAAAAAAAAATTAAAAAATTAACTCATCACCAATCAATGTATTTACCCATATGTTTACTAATTTTTTAAATTTATTAACTTTTTATTATAGTAATTACATAAATATTCTTAACAAAAATTATATTGTAAATATTTTCTTTGAACTTATCTTGTTAGCAACATGTTCATTACTAGAGGCGTTGAAGACGGTGATTAGTGTGATGGCATGGAGGGGCTATGATAAGCCACCTTGCACATGGAGATTACTGTAGGTGGAAAGGACTGACAGACCGGGCATAATAGTAAAAAGCAGCGGAGAGGGAACTATGAAGGCCACAGGTGGTGCAAGAGATGGTGCTCCACTGATGGGACAAGGGTCAGCTCACACAGAGGTAAGCCCGAGAAGAGTGGGTGATTATGGCAAATGCAGGCGACAGAAGGAGACGGTGCAACAACACAGGGAAGGGCGGCGAGATAAAGGAATTGGATACGAGGAAGTTAATGCCCTTGGTGAGAACGAGGACAAGAGTAGGGATTTGGAAACCAGAGCTAGATATAAAGCATAGAGGAGACAACAGAGGGGTCAACCTCTCGTCCCTAGAAAAATTAAGTGTAAGGCAGCAGAGAGAAGAATGAGGAAGGAAGTGACTGTTATGAGCAACTGAGGAAGCGCTACGGGGAAGGAAGTAAATATGGTCGATCCGTGGGAAGAAATGGAAGAGAACTAGGTGGGCATGGAGGAGGCGCATAACCCAGAACAGGGCAATCAAATGCAGACGAGGAGAAGCTGAATGGGAAAAGGGAGGCCTCCGGAGGACAGGCAACGAGAAGAGGTAGGAATTCGAGAGAAGAAAGCCTAAGGGCGAGGAGAGGAAGGTTGCCTTGGAGCCCCCTCAGGCATAACTCGTCAAGGAGGTAAGGTAAAGGAAGGCAACAAAGCTTGTGCACAATGGGAAAGTGGCCGTAGAGGGAGAGGGAGAGGACGTGAGGCTGGAAACGAGGAGCGGAGCGCCCCTCCACCCACAGGAAAAAGACGTGGCATGAAGACGCTGAAGCATCAGGTCCAATATGCAGAGAGGGCGTATAGTGAAGAAATGAATGCGGATATTCAAAAGATAATAGAGAAGTCGGAGGAAGAGCAGTCAGAGCCCGAAATGGAAGACTGGGAGTATATGTTGGCAGACCGAGGAAACACTAGAGGACGCATGTCCCTATACAAGCAGGCTCTCCATGTGTATTGGGTAATGAAAAGGCTACTGGCAAAAGCTATGGAACAGGTAGCCATGGAGATGGCAGAACTCGCCCACGACATCCCAAACATGAAGAAAGAGATGAAGAACCTCCAGATAACCCTTCTTATGCAGGATAGTTTATGCAGGATAGTAAGCTCGACGAGATACAACAACAACTAAAGAAGCTAGTTCCTTGAGCAAAGGAGGAAGATAACCAGCGAGGCGCCATGGGAGACTCATTTTTCAACCTATGTATAAAGTCCCCATAATTAGAATGGTGAGAGCTTGCACTCCTTTTGTTATATTTTATGATGCAGATAGGAAACAATGATAGCCTCTTTGAATGTTTAGTATATTTAGCATGGACAAGTAGACTATGTATTTTTTGTTTTTGGATGACATTTAAAAACCTAAGGTGGCCAATACACCCGGTTTCCCTTCGGGGCGGGTTGAGGCCACTTTATGTATGTACATGCTTTAACTCGAATTAATACGAATGGTACCATGTTAGCTTACAAAAAAAACATGTGCATTATTAACACCATAAGGAACCTCTCCATCCTCTTTCATATAATAAGTAAACCCAAACATTATGTTTTTAATTTCATTTTAGAGACTCTTACTATACTGTATCTTTTTAACTTTCAATGCATGGTATTCAAATTAGTTTTATGTGTTTTAATTATTTGAAAAAGATATTTTCATTTTCCTTTTCTATTTTTTTCAAATGAAAATTAATAAAGTAAAAATTTATTGAGATAGAAATTAGATTAGTAATATCAATTTAGAGTTTTGAGGTTGTTAAGGTATTGTTTAACTAAAGCATTTTATATATAGAAATTTATAAAAATAGGTTAGTTATGCCATACATTGACATATATCTACATGAGGAGACAAAAAAGACTACTGTTGCTACAAGCAAAAAAAAACATTGAGTCATAACAACTATTGGGTAGAGTATGTGAGATAGTTAGTCACTATCATCATTAAAGTAGAGGGAAATGTTGGCTAATCTACTTGTTATAATGGGCAACTTGCAGTCTATACTATCAATCTTTTCTCCATCTTTTCCAATCTTGTAAAATAATGTTTAACCTTATGTTGAATTTGTGTCATGATCAATAAAATAATGAAAACATATGCAATGCATTAAATATAATGAGGGGGATAACCTCCTTTTGTGTCAACTAACATAAAAAAATACTCACTCCTAAACACCCTCAAAAACTAAATTTATATATATATATATATATATATAATTAATTCATAAAAGAATTATATATATACCAACCACAATTTTGATACAAAATGCTCATAATACTTAACTAAACCTAAATGCTAACTGCTACAACCTATAAAACCCAAAAGTCAGCTCAAGTTTATTATTAACATTTCCAATTTAATTTAATTTTTCATCTCTTTAGAGGCAATAATCAATCTTTTGGAGTGAAAAGGAATACTTAATCTAATGGGGTCATTAATAATACTTAATTCTTAATATTTAAAATAATAACTATAATTTATTTAATTATTTAGAATATTAATAATAAAATGGATATAAATTTATTTAATATAATATTCTTTTTAGTATGATTGTATAAGTCTATGTAGAATAAAATAAGTTTTAGATGATAAAAAGGAAGAATAATTTGTTTATTATTTTGATGCTAGATGAATAGCAAGGACACTTCATGTATTCACCACCTTTATTGTTTGTGAGGTAATTTGTGAGGTAAGGATGGATGGTGAGAATAATGGGCACACATGTTAGTCCTATATTAACGAAAGTTAAGGATGATGATGAGTTTATTTTTTCTCTCTATAGTAGGAGAATAACACAAACATTCTAAGCAAAAAATCCCCATGTGCATGCAACCACCACTTCATTCTCGTGATGTGGGAATAGATGGCGAGGATAATTAGCATGCATGTTAGCTAGCTATTGAGAGGAGGTAATGATAATTATTCAAGCTACCTCATGTGGGAATAGATGGTGAGAATAATTAGCATGCATGTTAGCTAGCTATTGAGACGAAGTAATGATAGTTATTCAAGCTACCTCCCACATCATATGATGATTATCATCGCATTTG
Organism: Pinus taeda; assembly: GCA_000404065.3. NCBI lineage: Eukaryota > Viridiplantae > Streptophyta > Pinopsida > Pinales > Pinaceae > Pinus > Pinus taeda. The sequence goes on along the minus strand of APFE031484817.1, from coordinate 127,124 downwards.
AGCATTATTTTGACCTTGTCTAGGAACATGGCAAGGATGGAAATGACTTAAAGATTATGGTTTAGTGAGCTTAATAGATCTATGATTTGGGAAAGTATGCTTGCTTCGCTCCTCTTTTGGGTAACTTACCATGCATTCTTATGTCATTTTTGAGGTTTTTTCCTACTTGGTAGTGATACCTTATTGTTTTATCCCTATTCCTAAGTTCTCCCCTACATTTCCTATTTCCTATATCCCAATCCTCTGAACTTTTCAAATCTAGCCATGCCTTATTGTGGTTGCTCCTATACTCATTAAGGAATTAAAGGAAAAGGGAGACCCCTCACATGATCCCAAGTCAACATAGAAGATTTTGTATCGTACTATTGGGGAGAATGTGCCTCTCGAGAATCTAGAGAAAAGATGAAAGTGATTGAACAAGAAGCTCGCATTGAATGTCAATTCCTCTCATATATTAAAGTTGAAGAGAATGTCGTGTAGTGGATTTTAGACATTAGAGACACTAGAAATGAAGGATCAAAGCCTATTCTAACCTATGCTAGGACAACTAGTGCTTGAGAAACTCTCTTTAGAATCAAATGACAGCCTACTACATGACTTATCACCGAGAAAGAAAACATCTTACTACTTGTAAGGGCTCAAGTTTACAATCTTCCATGTATGTATGTTCATGCAACTCCCCATGTATATCTTACTAAGCTTTTGGTGTCCTTCAATTAATTTTTAGAGTAGTAAATGACAAAGTAGTCAAACTGTTGAAATTAACTACGGAAATTTTCAATGGGTTGTAAAACATTTATTTCTATCAAGGTTTTAAGTTTCAATCTTTCAAGCTAAGGTGTTCATGCAACATTGCAGTAATAGTTTATCATCTTCAATCTTCAATGTTTATTTCTTTTATTTCTTGTAGTGGATCCACATATAAGTGCAATAAAAAAAATTAAAGTAATGCAATGTAAATACTTGAAAGGAAACTCACTTAAGAGATTTTTCCTCAATAAAAGATACATAGGATAATAGAATGTGAAGTTAATATTAATATAGAATTAGTTTTGTACTATATTTTTTATATGAATGAAATGATCCATCTAACAATGTATTTACACTCATATAATATTAACACTTCAAAATATTTAACAATACAACAACTTAAAACAAACTACAAAATAATATAAAGCACATAAACAATGAATATATTAACAGAATATTATAATAATTGAATAATCAATCAAATCTCCTTGGACTCTATGAACATTATGAAATGGTTCAATGGAGTGAGGAGATGTCAAAATTATATATTATCTCCATTACTAGATGAAAGAAAACATTTAAAGTTTTTTTTAATTGTTTATCTCTATGTCACATATACAAGGAACGCAATGACACAACAGATCAGCTTTCTAAAGCTGATTTGCAATAACATATGGCTAGTTGGAGGATAGAGGAGAGTGATCTAGATGAGATCTTTGTATATGATCAACCCCCATATGCTTAACCCTCACAAATTACACAAGGCTCTAATGCTGACTCCCATAATATGATAAAATTTTTCTTGTTCACAAAAACACCATAAAGATAGAAGAATCATTTGTGTTTGGGTTGTTTTCCTCAATGAGGATGCCCAAGAATGGCTTGATTGTTTTCTCTTAAACGTCTGAGTAAGAACATATATCATTTTTTGTTTTAAGATTGATGATGATGACTTCTAGACAACTCATCAAACATGGCTGTTTTTCTCACTGAGGCCCATTCCAAATATGATGAGTGTGCATATGACAGAAAAGAGAAATGGTAGATGTTGAAAGACACACAAATACTTTTTTATGAGACTCTATGATGAGAAATCAGAGTTAAATGAATGCTTGAATGCATATACTATGTAACTTTTTATAAATACTAATGAAAAGTTCCATTTTTTCCTTGGAAAGATAATGTAAAAAAATATATAAATATATATTGAACACTTATATCACAAATACATATATTAATACAAAGTGATTATACCCTGCATATACAAAAATGTACCAAACAATATATATGCATATAACAACTTAAATAGTGATAATACACACCATATAAAAATATGTACGGAACAATATATATACATATAACACCTTAAAATATATATTATATGTATATATATTAGGAAGAAAAATAAACAAATATATATTGAACAGTGTATATCACAAATATATATATTAATAAACAGTGATAATACACACCATATATAAAATTGTACCAAACAATGTATATGCATATAACAACAACGTAACAATTATCGTGACAATGCAAAATGATTGTGTAATAATAATTAATATAATAACGAAACACAATGACAACGAGAGAAGAAAAGCTCCCATATATCCACATTACACATAACACAAAACTTAAAAAAATATAATGCACCAATATTATGACAGCAACAAAGATATGACTTGTTGCAATGTTACAGGGATATTAATGGCTAAAATAAAGGCGTTCGAGACAAGAGCAAAGGAATGCATGAATATTAAAGCGATGTAGAAGGATTGTGGCTTGAGGAAAGTAAATGACATATTGTGAAGTTTTATGAGTTGCACAAGGTGGGATAAGTAATGAGTAGTGGGAGTACATGAAAAAGAAAAGCGACAGGCAAGGAAAATAACAAAGATTACAGGTGATCTTCAATAGGAGGATTGGTCTCATTGATTAATAATGAAACAGACAAATTTAAACCATGCAAACTGGAATTAAATAACAAGCAATCAGAGAATGAAATAATAGTCTACGGTAAAAATAAAAGGCCAGTGCAATAACTAGATCGATCGAGGGGACCTTCCCAACTTAGACAACGCTCCTAGAAAGATCAACTCATCTTGTAATAATCAAGACACAAAGCTATAGACGACGGAAGTAGAAATCAATTCTCCATTTAAAAATCAAGCTTTAGCTTTACAATAATAAAACAAAAAAAGTGACCTCCCCTTACAATAATTACATATATGGACAGGCACATTCTGCCTCAAACTTCAACAGATTTCTTGAGTGCTAATTATTCCCTATTACATTGGATCATATATACAAACAAAGAAATAGTTGCAACCAATAGAGAATCCTCAGGCCAATTTGGATGGATGGATTTATTAGCCGAATAGTGTATTCTTTGCAAATGACCTATCTACAAGAGAGAAACCAACTATTTATTTTGATCCAAAAAAATCCAAAAAAATGTTTATGTATAGAAATGATCTAGAACCTATCCTCTTCAGAAACCACCTGCTCGTGTTGGATTCATGGAAGTATGTCAACAACCAAAGTTAGGTATGGCAGCAACAGATGAGCATCATGAGGGATAGTGGATGGTATGTGATATGGACTTGGACTTGGTATTCTTATATTCTGTATCCTTCTTTTGATTTTAGACCAACACAAAAGACCAACATTTATCTATGGTTCTTTACTTAGATATGCAATAACGACTTCATCCTTTTATTTAAAACATTTATATAATTTAGGAATGTTTTATGACATACACTAAGCAGACACTATGAATGTAGCTTTGTATTTTTACTTGTATACCATAGATTTATTTTTCATTGCTTGGTCTTATGATTCAAGTATAGATTTAATCATGAATGGTGGAGTGAAAATGGAAGGTTGGTTAAGTAATTGCAATGGTACATTGTAAGTGGTGATAATGTGGAGTGGGTAGTAGTGCTTATGCATGGTTTCCAAATTAGTAGTAAATTAAAGAGATTTGTACCATTTTTACGTGAAGTTACCTTTTCTTTGAATAATGTGTTGCAACATGGAATGAAGGATTGGATACAGGTTGACGGAAGATTGAAAATGAGGTGGAGCAAGGTTAAGAACTACTAAAACTATAAGAGATAGGAATCAAACTAATGAGAGTTGCTGAAGGAGGTTGATTTAAATCATGTTGGAGGAAGAAAAAATAATTGGCTTAGATGGAATGAAGGTATTGAATATGTTGAAGAAAAACCATAAAGATTTGTAAGGTGTCTAAATATCTCCTCCAAACCGAAGTGTTTGTATTTCCCTATGCAAACTGCTTAAGAATGAGTGAGAGTCATTTATTGGAATTGGTTGCTACAAGAAAACAAATGCTACAAGCTTTTGTTGATACCATGAAAGGAGGGAGTCTTCAACTACTAAGGTACAATTCTCATCATGTGAATAAATTTTTTGTGTGTCAAACATGAAGAGAAATAATTCGATTGTGAGTCATTAAGGTATGATATTAACCAATGTGAAGCAACTCATGTTTGATGACGATGAGTGTTAAAGTACCTTAGTGCATAATGCTAGGTACCAATAAATGTTTTGATGTCAAGTCATGTGTAAGATTTATTAATTAAGAGGCATTGATGAATCCCCATGATTGAGAATAAGGAGATCTACCATAGATGCATGTAGATCCCAAGGAACTATGAAATATCTAATGTTGAGCCCATATAATGTGTTGGAGTTGATGTGGTAAGGTTTGTTGGAAGGAGGGCTAATCCCACATAAACCAATAGGAGTACAAAGTATAAATGAAGAATACAATATCAGATTTGAACCAACATAAATTTACATAAATTACTATGAATATTGCGAGCCAAGGGTTCTGGTTTTCAAACAAGTTTCATGTCTAGTTGTCCTAGTTACTTGGTTTTCACAACTAGATTTTTTTTATATTTACTATTTTATTTATATATTTATTGCATCATCCTATTATACATGAAAAGGGAAAATCTTTGCTTAAGTATAGGAGAACCTCTAGTGATGCCATTGGTGTAACAAAATAATGAATGTACTCATACATAGGCTTCAAATATAGGATTCAATGTATATTGAGCCATGAGAAACAACTACTTTGGATGATACAATGACAATTGTTTTTCAAGAAGAGAGTGGTGCTTGGATTTAATGGTCATATTGAACCAACACTCAACATAATAATGATTTTCTTGGCTCTTTTTCTCATCTATTCTACTTTGTATCTCCTCCTCTACAATGACATTAAGATTTTTTTTTGCTGGATGGTTGATCCCTTGATTGCATGGCGGATCTGAAGATAGGCATGTCAAAAACTCCTTAATCTTATGTTCTAATGATTTCTCTTCACTAAATCTGGTCCATGACTCTTCAATCTCCTCACTAGATGAGAAGCATTTTGGATCTTGTTGTGGAGGTGGCTCATTATTATTTGGTTCCCTTATTTCTTATTGGAGTACATGTATATTATTGACTACTGCCAAGATGTTCCCTTCTTGAGATGTAGAGAGTTTTCTAGCTATTTCTAGAATTTACGAAAATGCTTAGAGTACCATTATGCATATTCTCCATCAATTTTGAGTTGTTCTTACTAGTTGTTGATCATTTTCTATAAAATGGATTAGTATGTCATGGGGGATGGGGATTCTTATAGCACCCAAATAAATACACCTTAAGGAAATAAATGAAATATATTGAAAGAAAAAATTTTCAAAGAAAAACTTGTCATGTACATGGACACCTTAACATCACTAGACCTTCTATCACCAACTATCTATTCATCATGATATTACTTCTTCTTTCCCGTGAATCAAGCTACAAATATAAAACATACTTACATAAAAATCTACTAAATCATATGATGAAGTTGGATAAACCTAATAAATATGATGGAGTATGCTAGGACCCTTTTCAAATATTTTGAAATGAGGGACGTCTTTTCTTCTTATTATTTCTACTCCACTAAGTGAGAAGTGTTACTAAATCAAGAAAATAACTAATTTTCTAATCCATTTTTAGCACATCCCTTAAAATGATGCCAAAAATGTTAGGGAAATATTGTTTTATATTACCTACATTAAATCATCAAGCTAGGATTCATAAGCCTAGAGATGCAAGCACATGAAATGCATGATTAGAGCATATTCTAACTTATGCTAACAACTAATGCCAACAAAACAAACTTTGGGATCAAATGGTAGAGTACCATAGGACATATCACTAGGAAGTAAAACAACTTAAGGCTTATAAGGGCTCATGATTACAATTTTTCATGTATGTATGTTCATGGAACTCCTCGTGTATAGCTGACTAATGTTTAAGTGTCCTTCAATTAATTCTTCCTATAGTAGATGAAAAATTAATAAAATGGTTGAAATTAACACTAAGGAAATTCCCACTAGGTTGTAGAAGATCTAATGCTATAAGGGTTCTACATTTTAATCATTCACACTAGGGTGTTCATGCAATGTTGTCGGAGTATCTTATGAGCGTCTTCAACCTTCGGTGATTATTTCCAATAGTGGATCCGTACTTACACTACAAGAAAAAAAATCATGTAATGCAATGTAAATAATTCAAAGGAAACATACTTCAAATATTTGTCCTCAAGAAAAGATACACCCAAGAATAGAAAGAAAAGTGAATGCTAGTATGGAATTAGTTTTGTATTATATTATTTATATGAATGAAATGAATCTACAAAATGATCCATATAGCACTACATTTGCACTCATATAACAATAACACTTAACAATATGACAACTTGAAACTTGGTAATAATTCTTACATTAGTAAATTGATATATTAGGTTGGTTGCTCGTTGGAATTTGTTGAGATATTTTCTCAACAAGCAATTCCTTGTTTGGAATCTCGACAATCTCATGAACACTCTTTATGTGGCTTGTAATTTGGCTTTGAGGGTAATATAAAAATTATTTGTGTGTGTAATATGTCCATCATGTCTTCTCTTGAAGAGCTTTGTTCTCATTGAGCAAGGTGGAATAGAGGAGAGTAGTTATGGAATGATTGGTTTTGTTTTTTTTTTTTTAAGCATATTATGTGTAAGTTATATTTGGTGCAAAACTAATTAATGAAAAATGTTGCATAATTCGAATTAGTTGTTCTTTGAGCTTGGAAACCATTAAACATATCATTGGTTCAGTTGTGTTTACACTATTATGGTTTTTTCTTCTTAGTGGTTGGAAAGCTCTAAAAAATGACTAGATGTTACAATATGAGATCCATGTGTGTGGAACAGGTCAACTTGTTTGATCAATTTCTCAACACATTCAATATTCAGAACATCTACCTAGCAACTAATGGATAGTTGAAAGTGAGATATCTGAGAGATGGTGATTGGTCCATAGGATGGTTCATTACTTGACAACTCTTACCGCGGAGGGCTTAACAAGCAGAGTTGTCAATATTTTTGATCTCTCAAAGTTCATAAATCATCAAAGGCGATTATGTCTTAAATGAGTTGACTTTGAAGCTAGAAAATTGTGGTGATGAAAAGTGTCTTCTCTCGGAGATTTCAAAGTGGGATAAGTGCCAAGGAAGACCAATAAGATTGATGTGACATGTGAATTGTAATTTTTCATTTTTTTATTAATATTTGTAATGATGTAAATGTAAGCGTTAAAGGGGGCACTTGGAAATAATTCTTACATTAGTAAATTGATAGATTAGCTTGGTTTGTTATTGGAATTCGTTAAGAGATTTTTTCAACAAGAAATTCCTTGTTTGGAATCTATTGGATCTCATGAACACTACTTATGTGGCTAGTAATTTGGATTTGAGAGTAATATATGAATTATTTGTCTATGTAATTTGTCCACCATGTCTACTCTACCAATTTATTTATTTGAAACAAACCATAAAATGATATATAACACATAAACAATGCATATATTAACAAAATAATATAACAATTGAGTAATCAAATGTGATGAAAAAAATAAACAATATATATCAAACAATCTATATCTATCTATATATATATATATATATATATATATATATATATATATATATATATATATATAGATAGATAGATATAACAAATACATATATTAATAAAATGTGATATGTGTAACAATTATCATGACAATGTAAAATGATTATGTAATAATAATTAATATACTAATAACACACAATGAAAGCGGTTGAAATAGAAATTCACTTATATCCGCATTACGCATAGCACAAAACCTAAAAAAACTATGTGCATCAATATTATGACACAAATAGAGATATGAATCATTGTATTGTTACAAGAATATTAATGGCTAAAACAAATGCATTGGAGACCAAAGCAGAGGAACACATGAATGTTAAGATGCAGAAATAGTGTGGCTCAAGGACTATAAATGAACACATTGAAGCACCATACAAGGAAAATGATAGAGATTGCAAGTGCTTTTTAATTGAGGGATTGATCCCATTAAGTTATAATGAAACTAGGAAATTAAAATAATGTCAAACTAGACTTATAATAAGCAATTAGAGAATGAAATGATAGTCTACACAAAAAATAATACAGGAGGGAATTACTTGTATCAAGGGGCCTTTCCCAACCTCGACCATGCTCCTAGAGATATTAACACAACTCGTATTGATAAACACAAAGAGTTATACATAGAACTATAGTAGCAATCAATCCTTCATTTAAAAATAAAACTTCAACTCTACAATAATACAACAACATAATTTATATCTACATGATGATGGTCTCCTCTTACAATAATTGCATTTATGGACATGCACATCATACCTCAAACTTCAACATATTTCTTGAGTGCATCCCTCCCCTATTCTTATGGATGATATAGACAAATCATTCCCTATTCCCTTGGATTAGATATACAAAGGAAGAAACATCTACAATCAACATAGGATCCTCACACTAATTTGGATTAATTGTTAACGAATAATGTATTGTTTTCATATTCCATATGCACAAGAGAGAAACCAACTATAGATTTTGATCCAAAATATGTTTAATGATAACAATGATCTCAAACCTATCCACTTTAGAACCCATGTGCAAGTTATAGTGTTGGATTCATGGAGGTATGTCAACAACCAAAGTGAGATGCCAAAAATATATAGTTAATACTGAATGAATTCTTTAATTTATAACCATGTTATTTATACTCACTTGAATGCCAACTATAGTGAGAAAATACTATATATCTATCATAGATAAAACCATGATATATTTATCTTTTTAATGACTAAAGACATGGAAAATCTAATCATTAGCCACATAGGATGATCTGAAATTAAACATGAATGCAACAAATTATAGATATAACCATAATATAGAGATGCAATAAAAATAACACTTCATTTCATCAATATCAAATACTGAAATATGTTTACAAATAGAAAGGAATTAAAGCTAGCTCAGGCGATGGTAACTTATCTTTGAGTAGAGATGTGGCAGTGACATGCCTCTGAACGGTATTACAATGAGGCTCTAAGGACTATTTATTATTGAGAAACAATGGAAAACCCTAAACATCCAAAAATATAACCCTAGGAGATGAAGCACCAAAACTATGGGCCTTGTTTGGGTAAATTTGTACATCAACTTCCGAGGGTTGTTACTTTGGCATGCAATGTCCGTTTGACACACATAATACGTTGTTATAAATATGTATACAAGGAATACAAGTTTGAAATGTTATCGTCAATTAGATGATTATGTTTGCCCGATTTGCCCAAAAAAGGTCGTTTAGGGCCTCAAAATGGCTTCAGAAGTTCACGACCTCAAAAAATGCCAAAAATAATAAATTGTGCTATAATTAAAAAAACTAGAAAATTGGAAGAGATACTTGTGAGGGTCCAAGTGGAATAGGTGGGTGGCTACCCATATCGACGTGGATGAGTCCTTCCCCCTTAGGAGGAAATGATGCCCATTGCATTGAGTGCCTCCATGAGACGGGGAAACTTCTGCTGAACTTGGTCCTTGGTGAGCCACTTGCCTTGGTACAGGATTTAGCTAGCTTTGAAATCTCAATATAATTGGATTTTTTGGTTGCGAGTGTTCCTGATTTGTGTGTACATTATCTAATCAGTTGTGGCTTGTTCCATGTATTCTAGGTTTATCTTTGTTGGTGTGAGTTGTTCAACAATGTCAAATGTGTCGAACAATGGTAGAAAGTATGGCCAAAGATGGTCTACATTGGAAATTGGTTGTAGACCAAGGAAACATGGAGTGTTGAGTTTGAACGCATTATCCCCTACAACCTTGGTGATGGTGTATGACCCATATCTAACCGAGTGAAGCTTGCAGTGAGGATCAACAAGGTGCTCCTTTTGTAAATGTAGGGAAACTTTTTCGCCCACCGCAAACTTGTGTGACACACGATGATGGTCATGGTGTTTTTTGTAAATAGCATTTTCATTGTCCAATATATCATGCCCTTACTGGTGGATGCGTTGAATGTGCTCGACCAACTTGTTAGCCCTATCAGCTTCAGACTTGATGTGAGCTGAATCTCTATGGCCACATCAATGGGAGATAATGGTTGAGATCACAGCCCTACCAGAAATGGGTTGTGGCTTGTTGAGCTATGGAGAGCTCTATTGTAGCTATGTTGGACATAGGGGAGGCTTCCATCCCATGTGTGTGGATTCTTTGAGTTTCACATGCACAAAATGTGTACAATCATCCTATTGATGACCTCTGTTTGGCCATTAGTTTGGGGGTGGAAAGTTGTGGACTTAGTAAGTTTGGTATCCAACATCAACCCGAGACTTAACCAAAATGCACTTAGGAATTTTTTATCCTGATCTGAGGCAATGGACTATGGGATCCCAAAGTGTACCCATACTTGCTCAAAGAAGATATTAATAGTGGCCTCTTCTATGATACTCTTCTTGCACGTTGTCATAATGGTCATTTTAGAGAATTTGTTGATGACCATGAAAACAATGTCATTGTCTTGCTTAGTAGAAGGAAGGACCAACATGTAATCCATGGAGATGGATTCCCAAGGTAGACTAGGATTAGGTAGAGGAATATATAGGTCTTTCTTCTTGATGGTTGGTTTGGAAATGGCGCAGGCAGTGCAGCATGGAATGTACTTCCCAACATCCTAACGAAAGTTCGCCAATAAAAATGCTTCTGCAATATTATCACTATTTTCTCTACTCTAAAATGTCCAACAACCTCACTGTAGTGCACCTCCCAAATCATCTTGGCCCACTTGCTTGAAGGAACACAGATGTGTCCCAAGTGGCATAACAATGCATCTTGGTGGTGAGAATTTGGAACTTTCTTACTTTCCAAAATTGTCTCGTATATCATCAAACTGCATATCACTCTTGTAAATATGTGACCACCCCAAATTCTCATGCCCACGAGAGTTGAGCAAGGTGACCAACACCATGACTCGTGGTTGGCTGAGGGAATCTATAACATTATTAGTGTTGCCCTACTTTCACTTGAAGTTAAAATTGAACTGTTGTAGGTATGTGGACCTTTTCTGTTGGTGATCGTTCTGCAACTTCCATTGTGTTTGTATGAATTGCATGGGTTAGTGGTCTATGTGGATGACCATTTCCTTCCCCATAATGTAATGCTTCAATTAACAACATGCCTACACAATGGAATACATTTCTTTTTCATACGTGAGATACTTTCAGAATGTGTCCAAAAGTATCTCATTGTGGTAATCCACTCGATGCCCCTGCTAAGCAAGAACTACACCAACAGCATAGTTGGAGGCATCTGTCTCAATCTGAAATGGCTGAAATGGTTGTTATAGGTTTGGTAATGTGGGCACTGGTACAGAGTAGAGGTAATGCTTCGACTCGTCAAACACCTTATGTTGGGTTTTAGACAAAAATAACTTTTCTTTCTCTCTACCATTGGTGGCTTGACTTAAAAGCCAAGTGATATGAGAGAACCCCAACATGAACCTCTGGTAGAAACTAGTAAGACCCAAAAATACAGGAATCTCTATTAGAGTGGTTGAGGCTAGCCAATCCCAAATGAATTATGTTTTGGCTAGGTCCACATGCACATCGTGATGGTCAATGTTGTGCCGAATATATTGAATTTTGGTCCTACCAAAAGTGCATTTCTCCATATTGGCACACAGTGTTGTTGTTGTATGGTTTGGAGAACCTGTCGAATATGGTGGAGGTGATCTTCTTAACTATAGCTAAAGATCAAGATGCAATCTAGATACACCACTGCGAATGCATTGATGAAGGTCGCAAGATGTCATTCATGAATATCATGAAGGTTGTGAGGGAATTCGTCAACCCGAAAGGCATGAACAACCATTGGAAAAGGCCCTTCTTGGATTTGACATTAGTCTACCACACATTGGAGGGTTCAATAGGTACCTAGGGATAACTGGACATCAAATCGATCTTGCTGAAATATTTGGTCCCCTTAACCTAGTCCAGAAGGTCATCAATCTATGGGATTGAGTACCTATTCCATACATTGATAGTGTTTAGTGCCCAATAGTCAATACAAAGTCTCCATGTCTCATCCTTCTTTTGTACCAATATAACCGGGCTCCCATAGGGTGATGAGCTTGGCTTGATGTGCCCTTTCTACAATGACTCCTAAATCTTCATCTTGATCTCATTGTTCTCCAGAATAGGGTGTTGATAGATCATTCATTGGGCAGTGATGTGCCCATTTTCATATCGATGGAGTGCTTGGCATGACATTGCAAAGCCACCCCTATAAGCGAGAATAAAATTTCCCTATACTCTTCCACAACCTTATCCATCTATTGTCGTTGTGTGGAGGAACCCTATCTAGAAGTTGTGGCCATAATCTTCTTCTTGGCCCGAGGATGAATCATAAGGAAAACAAATTTCCTACTCTTTTAAATGGTCTTACCGCATTTATTTGCAGTGATCAAAGAGATGGCAGTAGGCGAAGCTACCTCCAGTATCCTGTATAATGTATTGCCCAAAATAATGATCATAGAGCAAGGTTTAGACTCATATACAACACGTTCCTTCTATAAGTATGGTTCTCCTAAGAATACATGAGAAACTTCAAGAGGGGCAACATGACACAGTACCTCATCCGTGAAAGGCTTGATGTTGTAGGGAATATGACATCTTTTCCTGATGCAGAGATATAGTCCTTGGTGAAGCCACCCGATGGTGTATAGCTACATATTTTTTTTAGTTGGTAGGCCCAATCACTTCATGACCTCTGCTTAAATTAGGTTCTTTTGTCTCACACCATTAATATTGAATTGTAGTAGAGTACCCTTCACCCACATCTATGAGTGGAAGAGGTGTTCCCCCTCGTTTAGGTCATCAGGCTCATTCTTCTAGATCTTGGTGGTGGCAATGGTGGCACTGGGCTCCACATCAATTATCTACTTCCCTTCCCATTGTTGGGTTCTAACTTGGAATCAGAACGTTCGTCTGATTTAGAAGCCCTCACCTCAGTCATGAGTGACTACTTAGCCCGACACTTACTCATGTTCTGAGTGGAGCTTTTCTAGAACTCACACAATTTTCCCATGTCATTGTTTATCTTAGTGGTGTTGTTGTTCCCTTGTAGATTTGGCTGGTTGTCTTGGGTTGCCTCGACTTGGCTTTTTCCTTTCCTTTTTAGTTGGAGGGCTCCTTTCCCTTACTTCAGATTTGCAAATCGAAATTATCACTTCTTTTGTTTAAACTTCTTCACAATATTGGCAGTGTATCAGTAGGTCGTGTTGAGTGAGGAGACGTCTAGGAACTCCATCTCTTCCTAGATGTACCTTTGTAAGTAGTCACAGTACTTGAGTACCAAATGTCGCTCAGAATCCTTGTTAACCAATTTCGTGTGAAGGGTATGAAGAACATTGCTAAACTCTAGCACGTCTCGATCCCATCCCTGCTGCAGTGTGGTCCAATTTATGTATTTATCCTCATAACTCCTGACAGGGTAGTAATTCTTCTTGATGGCATCCTGCAATGAATTCCAAGTGGATGCAACTGAAAATAGTGAGGGTTTACTTTCATTGGGGGCGACTTTAAGAAGTGAAAAAATAATCTTTTCCTATTTAGAAGAATCATTAACAGAAAAATATCCTTCTAGGAAGATTTAGTCATTTATTTGCGGTGTCTACATCTATCTAACCTTCAAATATAGGGATGTTAAAGCTAACTTGTACCTTAAAGGGTGTGGTACTTCTAGAGTAGCTACTGGAAGGAATTCTTTCACCTTTGGGTAGCCGCTAAAGGATCTCAACAAAGTTTTCCATCATCCCATTCCTTCATCACTTAAGGGCTTCTTCGAGCAAGATTTTGAAAGGATCTCCTAACCCCTCATCTTTCTTCTCTTCCTCCATGGGAAGCCTTTGGAACTTGTGATAATGGTCTTGCAAAGGTTAGACCATTTCCAACCCCAACTCCTTATATCTTGACCTCGTTGGGGACATGGAAAGAAAAATAGAGAAAGAGCAGATTGCTCTGATACAAATGATCCAAACTTAAATGTGAACGCAATAAATTAGATATATAACCATAAATAAAGAGATGAAACATAAATAACACTTCATTTCACTGATATCAAATACTGAAATATGCTTACAAATAAAAAGGAAATAAAACTAGCTCAAACAATGGTAGCTTATATTTGAGGATAGATGTGGCAGCTACATCCCTCTAAATTTTGTTACGGTGAGGCTAAAAGGCCTATTTCTTATTGAGAAATAATGGAAAACCCTAAACATCGAAAAACCTAACCCTAGAAGATGAAGCGCCAAAACTCTGGGCCTCGTTTAGGTAAATTGCTACATCAACCTCTCGAGGTGGTAGCTTTGGCATACGATCTTTGCTTGGCATGCATAATACCTTGTCAGAAATATCTATCTGAGGATTACAATGTTCAAATGGAAACATCAAACAGAGCCTCATGTTTGCGTGATTTTCCCAAAAAACGTTGTTTAAGGCCTCAAAATGGCTCAGAAGTTTAGGACATGAAAAATTGCCAAAAACAGTCAACTATGCTACAATTAAGGAAACTGAAAAACTAAAAGAGATAGTGGTGGGTGTCCAAGTGGAATAGGAATATGGCCACCAATATCCACCTAGATCATAGGATGTGTAATCGTGAATGAGTCATAGTAGATAATGGAGGTTTGAGGTGTGCTTTTGGAAAAATGTAGGAAAAAGGGCATGATGATGAATGTATTTGTGTAACAGGAAATATGGTAAAATTTTATCCCAACACCCATCATGCAGTGAAATGGAGATGAGATGATGGACTGACGACTAGGAAGTGTTTGGAACCATTTATAAAAAACCAATGATGACAAGGAGTCAAAAATCATAGCAAATCTTTCTTAATATCATTATTTCATGGAGCATCTAAGGATAGGGGTTATGATATTTCTCATCTATCTCAACCTATCCAGGACTCTCATCTCTACATGTAATTCTTCATAGTGGGATCCTCTCTCCGAGGTTCATTTTTTTCATGTGTTTTCCCTACAATTCTATCTCATTTCGGCATCATCTTCACTCATGTTTTTTTTCTTTAGTGGGCTCCTTCAACTTTTGGTTTTATTTCTCTCTTTTAGGACCTAGATATCTAAGAGGCTTCATCTTGTGTCGATTTCCCTAAATCCACCCCTACACCTATGTCTTCTCTCTGTTGATTCTTGGTGCTCTTTCTGGTTCCCCTTTTGGTGAAACCCATCCTTCATTTCACTGCTTCCTTATTCTAGCTTCCCCGTCATTCTTCTAGCCCTAATTTATTTCTCCATACTAGTTCTCTATCATATCGACTCATTCCCCCACCTCCATTTTATGTGTTTATTTGATGACTTCAGTATGGTCAAGTATCATCTTATTCAGCCCTATCATCATGGAAGAAGGGGATGGCTTTGTCCTTCCCCCTCTCCAAAGTTATATCCCCCATCCCTTTGAAGGTCCCAAGCACAATCTTTTGCAAGGTCAACCATGGAAATATGTAATTGTATAATCCTTACAGCTTTCAAAAGAGAAATATATGACGTAGAGGACAAGGTGAGACAAGCCTGAAGGTTCTTCCTAAAACCACACATGGACCAAGATACTAGACATTCGATACTAGATATAAGAAACTCCCCTAGAGTTAGAGCTTATGCTTATATCCAAACTATCAACCTATGGTAGCACAAAAAAAAACTAATGGGAAGAGTTCTAATTAATTGGGTCGACACTCAAAAGGTAATAATCATTTGTGTTGTTGAGATTACAAAAAGAGTGTATAGCATTAATAGGAACATCATGCTCCTATCTAATAAAATCACAGGCACAGATCCCTCAACATCAAACATTGAAGGAGAATTTGAGTCACTAGATCAAGTGAAGAGTTAAGAAAAATTGTATACTACATGGCACACGCTCATGCCTATCGTATAATTTATTACAATGAAACAATATATTTTATTTTATGTTGTATTGGGCTTGTATATCTTCTACTTCTTTTGTCTTGTGAGTCCAACAAATCATGAACAAGAGGAACAATCTAAATTCTCTGTGTTTGTGCTACTCGTCTGGTTTCCCTAGTGGCAAACTTGTAGATACAATCACTATTGTAAATTTATCTTGTTAGCAACAATATAAATTTTCTATCTCATGAAAAAATATTTAGTTAGTAAATTAAAATAAATAAATCATTATTATATCAATTATGTTATCTAACTTATTATGTGAATGGTCAATTTGATAAATTACCACAATCTTGATAATAACTACATAAATGATTAATATTAACTTAATAATATTTTAGAGTACCACATGCCAAAAATATCACATTATGATTAATCATAATGAATTTCTTCCCCTCAACTCCATATCATTATATTAATTTTACCCTCAAAAATTAAATTGTAAAATATGTAAATTTTATATATATACTTTACCACTTGAATGGATTTAATTGTTAAGAGTATATTTTACCTCTTAAGAAGTCACAAGGTCATGTTTAGAGTTGGATAGAGTATGTACTAGTTAAGTAGAGGCACATCATTTTCCCCAAAATTAAGGGGTATCATGCACCTACCTCTCGCCATAAACATAAAAGAAATTATATTCCAATTTGATGTTGGACATCATGTGTAAACTTGAAAATAAACTATTATTATTATTATTTCCTTTTAATAAAAATTACTTATTTATTTTAATGATAATAAGCATTGAAATTACTATTATATTAATATATTTGATCTCACAAACTAAATATTAATAATAAAAATAATAATTTAATTTTATAATTAATACTAAACTAGATACTAACTTGGTATATGCCACCTCATGTTAATATGATAAAATATATCTTCAATTTCAAATTTAAAAAGATTAAATAACTATTAATGTTTCATTATTGCTTTGATCTCAATATGGGGGAGATGTTGTAGTGTCTGAATGAGTGTAAGCATCTAAATGTGACTCACTATTGGGAGATGTTGTAGTGGTTGTGAATGAGTGTAAATATTTAAATTTAGATAAAAGAGATGTTATGGTGTGTTTAAAATAAAGCATTAATTAAAAAGATAATAATAAGAAAACTTAATGTGGACTTAATTAAATTGTAACTAACATTTATCCATCTTAACTCCAGATCTACCAAGCACCAAGATGGATCTAATCTATCAATATGAAAACCCCATTTTGAGTGCAAAACATAAGAAAAGGTTTGCACCTTGAGAAATTTGGTTCCTCTAGCTGATTGGTATATCCAAAGTATATCAGAAGTTAAGATGAATATATGCTAGTTATTAGTCATATTATTTATATTTATATAACAATTAGCCTCTCCACAGAGTAAAAGAATAAAAATAAGAAATAGTGATTGGTATATCAGAAGTTATGATCGTTATATTCTAGTTATTAATAATATTATTTATATTTATATAGCCAACATCCTCTCCACAAAAAAAAATAAAAAATAGATTTAAATTCAATATTATAAGAAAAATCATAATATACATATCACATTAAAATAAATTTAAACAAGAGAAACAAGTGTTGCATGAGAGCTTAGTCTCTGCCATTCAGGTTGAGCTTAGTCCATGCCACACATGTTAGAAATTATGTTCTACTAAAACTTCCATAAAAAAATTAAATTGTATAAAAAATTATAACCTACATTGGCCAATGCTAAATTAATAGTGGTCAATAGAAAAATCAAATCTAATAGTCTTACTTCAGCAAAAATTAAGAAATTGTGATTTGGAGTGGATAAATTAATTGCTTACAATTTTAGTCCTAGAGGAGTGCTTATAAAAACATAAATAAATGTGAGAAGTAACCCCTATGTATTTATTTACATCTTATTCCTATCCCTTTTTATGCAAAGGTTTCTTAAATTATTGTCAGAAGTAAATGTGTTATTTTCTTGAGTATGAGCTATTTTCAATGATTTTATTTTCCTATGGAAAAACACTACATAAATATCTAAAAATCATGCTTGAATATTGCAACCATATCCATAAATTCCAACCATGTCCATAAATTCTGACATGAAATATATGAGAAAACTATCCACATGGCATTGTATTGTGCAAATGTTGTAATAAGACTTGCAAGTTATGATTCAATCAAATGTTTGAAAAATAGTTTTTTAATAATAATGAAAATTAAATATTTTTTTCAATAATAATAATAATAATTTCATATTTCATAACACATATATTATATTTAAAAAAATGTAAATGAATGATAAAACATCTAATTATATGTATGAGTAAAGTTTAATAGAATTAAAATTCAGAAAATATCTATATATAGAAATGTAAAATTTATGTAAATTAAATAATATTATTAAAAACTAGTATAGATGAAATTTGTGAAGGTGCAAATTTTGAATTTTTACATTGCAATATTAAATAGATTTCAAATTAAACTAACCTTATACTTAAGTATAAAATTAAACTAAATAATTATTAAATTTCATTTTAAATACAAAACTAAAAATGATTTACACCTTAACAAATTCAATTCTTTTAAATACTTAATATATCTAAAACTAAAATAAATTTGTACCTACTTATACTAAAATAAATTTGTACCTACTCATAAATCTATACTTCCATAGAAAAAGCTAAAGGAAGTAAATAAGTTAGTATCATGTAAGGATTCGATAGATCTCTATTTTTATTGACCCCTAAATAGAGTCGGTGGCAAAGGCGTAAAGGGCACCGTGTTATAACCTCAATATATATATATAGTCAAGTTCTCCTTTAATCACTAGAATTACTTTGCCCGGTAACACTGTACTTTGCTCCGGATATTGTATTGTCGGCCATTAAACTTTTCAAGAATTTTTTAAGAACTTTATGTCATAGATGTAAGGTGCTTCAACTAATAGTTACACGGATTCCTGCATGGTTTACGGTTAAAAGTTGTTGACTTTTGTGCTGGAATAGCTTTTGCATTTACCCACAAAGATCCTTCGACCGTAGTTGGTGCTACATCAAAAAGGCACAAATGAGATTATTAAAACGGAATAGCTACATCGAAACAGAGGGATATGTATATGCAGGACGTGACCTGTGAGAGAAAATCTCACAGACATGACAATAAGAAGGCTCGGCAACCATTGCATCTGAATTTGAACCAGTCAGCACTGTGAGCAGATTGTTTAAAAGGAAGCCGATTAGCCGTATTATTATTGTTACGAGGAGAAGAAGGATTATTGATGGAAATGGAGTTGGTTTTCAAAAGATGGTGTTGTGATTTGTATCTTTGGAATAAAGTTTGATGATGATTTATTTGATCAAGTTCGATTTATTTGATCAAGTTCTATAGTGACATGTCCTCGGATTGAGAATCCAAAAACTTCATAACTAAATAATGTATATCGAAAAGAAACCCAACCATTACAGGATGTAATAACTTTAAATCTAATTATTGTTATCCAAAAGTAGCCCAGCAATTACTGTACGTAATTTCCTGTAATTTCTTTCTTCATGATTTCTATCCGTGGAAAATGAGTCTTAAGTTTTTGTGGTCCACATATAGAGGGGAGTGAACTATAATTTTCAGGTAGTGAACTATGTGTCATTAAAACTAATGAGAAAACATTAAGTAGTGATGTGTTCGTAAAAAATTGAGAAATTCAACTAAAATGGTGGAAAAGCAAGGAAACAGGGAACCAAATAGTGATAGGTGGTTATTGTTAGCAGAATATAAAATAGGTCTGTAAATCTTGGATAAGATGTGAGAAGTGTTAGATTTAGTGAAAGTTTCTCAAATGCGTTTATTTTTTTGGTTTTTGGTTAAAATTGTATAAACAGCCACCAAAATTTTGATTTGAGCATGGTTTTGAAATTTTTGTTGGGTGATGAGAGACTAGGTTTGAGTGAGATTAAGGGTTAAAAGCATATATTAGTTTTTAAAAGATTATAGGTTCAAATCTAAAGGTGAATATGTAAAGGTGACATCCTTAACTCATAAACAAGTATGTCCCATAAATGAATTTGATGTTTGAATTAATGATGTTTTTGCAACAAGTGTGCATCCATTCACCTGCAATTTAAAAGCCATGCACAATTATTATTATTATACAAAAAAAAATATTATTATTTTTATTATTATAAATTTATATGTTTATGTTGCACCATATTACATGTCCTTAAAGTTTGAGAAATATCTATTATTATCAACCAATTATTTTTAGATAATTTTCAAAGTGGTAAATAGAAATTTATAAATATATGAATGAAATAATTAAAAAGGGAAATCCCCAGGAATGGTGGGTAATGAGTAGAGGATGTTCTTCCAATGAGTGTAAATGTAGGAGTGTGCTGTTTTCATGTTTCTCACATATGCCGTGGTCAAGAGAGGATGAAGTTTAGGTGGTGGGTTAGCCAATACATCCAAGGGTGCACATGAGGAAATTCTGATGATGTCTTTGCACCATTAAATCTTTGGACAATTACAGAGGCTATAGTATTGGGAGGAAGAAATACAAAGCTGAAAATGAACTCAGATGTAGGAGTGGGAGTACGGATCATGTGGTGTTGGGCTTGTGCCCATGAACTATGTATTGGTAAAAAGTAGGGATTGTGTGGTGTTGGGCTTGTGGCCATGAACTACGTATTAGTAAAAAGTAGGGATTGTGTGGTATTGGGCTTGTGGCCATGAACTATGTATTGCTAAAACTAATGAGAAAAATTAGGTAAGGATGTATTGGTAAAAATAATGAGAAATTCAAGTGGAAGGATGGAAAAGTAAGGAACCATTAAATAGGTCTCTAGATCTTGGATAAGATGAGGGATGTTTTAGATATAGTGAAAGTTTCTCAAATACATCAATTTTTTTTTGTTTTCGGTTAAAACTACATAAACAACCACCAATTTTAATTTGACCATGGTTTTGAAATTCTTATTGGTTTCTTCGACTAAGTTTGAGTGAGCTTAATGGTTAAGAGTAGATATTTCCTCTTAAAAGGCTATAGGTTCAAATCTAGAGGTGACTATATAGAGATGAGATCCTTAATCCACAAAGAAATTAGTCTGATACACCAATTCCCTCCCTAGCTTTTTCCCAACTTTAATATTAAATTATTCCTGTAGGGTATTTGAATTAGTGATGCCTTTGCAAGAAGGGTGTACCCATTCACCAACAATCTAAAGTCCATGCACAACTATTATTATTATAAAAAAATTAAAAAATTATTACTACTTTTATTATTACAGATTTAGATGTTTAAGTTGCACCATATTACATGTCGTTAAATTTTGGGAAATATTTATTTTTATCAATAAAATATCTTTTTATATAATACTCAAAGTGGTAAATAAAAGTTTATAAATACATTAATGAAATAACTAAAAAAAGGAAATCCCCATAAATGCCAGGGTGAGGGAAAGGAGAGGGGGTGGCCTGCGACTGCCTCATCTAGCTAATGAGTGGAAGATGTGGAAACATGCCTCCAACGAGTGTAAATGTAGGAGCAAGCAACTTTTATGTTCCTCACATATTTTATGGTGAAGAGACAATGAACTTTAGGTGGTGGGTTAGTCAATATATTCATCATGATGATCCTTGCACCATTAAATCTTTGGACAATTATAGAGGCTATAGTAATGGGAGGAGGAAATCAGAAGTGGAAAATGAACTCACATGAAGGAGAAGGAGTAGGGATTGTGTGGTGTTGGGCTTCTTGCCATGAAAGTTCAAGCACTACTATGAAGCCACACTCCCAACTTCTTGCATGTCATAGAGTGAATGAATCATGCTTCCACGCATGGTAGATTCCAATGGATAGAGGTATTATAATATTTCGTCAAATTTGGTTGAATTATAGAGATCCCAACTACAAACTTATGCAAGGGACTCTCTTCGCTTGGATGTGGTATATTTGTTGTATGGTATTTCTGGTGGGTTTTTCATCATCCTCACGTTGCGCGTTGGGTGGGTCTATGGAGGTTAGGGACAGTTCAATTGTATTCAAGTTGTGTGAGATATTTACAGTATGTGATTCTAATTCTCTCTCACATTTTGACAACATACTAGTACTCTTATGATGTTTTAGTTAGGTTGTTAGTGATCTAGTGACTTGGTGGTGGGAGGGTTCTCATTTTTGAAGTTCGTCAACTTTGAATTTGGTTTTTTCCCTCCTTCTCATTCTATGGCATAGGTTTCATCCTTCATCTTTTATGGTACAACTGCAATTCCTTTTTGTGCATGGTGGCATTCTCATATGTAGGATGAGTGGTGTCAAGAGAAAAGTTGGTGGTTGGAGTTGTGGATGTCATCTTTACATGCATGTCTTGTTGTTTCAATTTTCATTTTAGTTGGTTCTCGTGCCATTCCTCTTGGGATTCTTGGCACTTATTTGTTTAGGGCATCGTTAGGTCATCAAGGTTCCTCTTGGTTAGTGACATAAGAATTTAGTTGACTTGAAATGTTGTCTAAATAAGAAAAATATTAAAAATTAATAAATCTATAACTAGGGGTGTATCTCCAAATTAATCAAAATCATCATCTCATTGGAAATCTTTCCCAACTAAATGATTTACAATGTCAGGTTAACTCGTGTGGTCTGCATGTGAGGTTAACTAACAAATTTTAATTTTGATTTAGTTAACTTCAGCTAATGGTCTTCCCTACCCTCTTCCTGCCTTTCTGACCTCCCTTACCATCTCCTTGGTTGAATTTAGAACGTCATTCTAGATAAAACCATATCAGATGCAATTCCAAATTGCACCAGAAGGGATTGCAAGATGATGGCAATCATTGGTAAGATACATTTAAATTTATTTTCATAATGATGTCTTTTGCTTCATCCATGCTTGTGTTTCAAATTCTCATGAACTTTATCTAAGTTTGTCAAATTAAACCTCTAAAAAATCTCTGTTACATTTATTTTCTAATTTCCATTTTGCTTTTCTTTCCAAACCACATTGGCTATATTTTATTGTAGAAATATTTTAGGGCTCGATTTATTTTATGTAGAAATTGTATCTGACACGAGGAGAAATGAAATTGAAGATCATATTAAGGGTTAGTATAGCATTTATATCATGGATAATTAAATTCATTGCTTTACCTAGTGTTGGTTTCTAATTTAAAGATTTCATGTGTAACCTAGGTAGTCCATTTGGGCATAATTTCATTACTAATGATTACATCATTTTATAGAATAAATTATGTTGACAGCTAATCCTCTGCGATTGGGTGAATTTGGAATGTGAACAGTCATCAAGAAGATGAACTGAGCAGTCACATTCTTGTATATAACAATAGCTACCTAATGAAATAAACGAATCAGTTTTCTGCCAAAACTGGAGTTACTCCTGACCTGACATGGTATCAGAGCACATGTCCCAGGTTCTTTTTTTAGCATGCCTTGTAACTCCTTTGTCCCATAATGCGCTGCCTCTGCTATAACGCATTTGTCTGATTAACGCATCTGTCATGGCATGTCTTGTGTATCATCGACCGCTCCTCCTTGATTGCTTGGTTAACACCTAAATGATATACGTTTTCTGCTATTGTGCATCTGTTTGTAACAGATTTGTTCTGTCGTAGAATCAGCAAGGTCATACCTTGTCTTCACTCAATAGTTGTGATCTCGTCTTACCCTCCATGTGTCTGAACAGTGAATACGAGTTTTTGCACACTCCGCGTACCCTCAAACCACCTCCATTTTCTTCAGCTCCATCTCGCCCTACCGGACCTCCGTCTCCACGTGAAGACACTCGGAATCCTTGTATAGACTCATCTTCACCTGCTCCAGCTTTACAATGGAATCCGCAAAGGAGCGAATGCTCTTGGCCACTTCACTGCTGGAAGCATGGTTGTGAGCATGTTTTAAATGCGTGGTGGTCTCTGTCCCATATATCGATTGGTATATTTATTTGAAAAACGCATTTAAATCAAGGGATAGAAAGTGTGAAAACATCAAGTTGTCGTACAAATCACTTGCTCGCTGAGCAACTGGAACTGGGCAGCCCAATTCTTGCCTCATGTACAGTAGCTACTCCATCATACCGCAATCAAGAATGTTGCCTGTGTGTAAATGCATGTGAAAAGTTGCGCCTATGTAAATGTGTGTGAAAAGTTGTTTTTTCCATTGTGATTTTTTCTGCCAAGGGTGACATGCTTCTGCCACTGCAAAAGCAAATTTTCGAATAATGATGTGCTGATCGATTGGTTTTAGTCCTCTCCGAATGAAATACTCTTCAAACTCTTTGAACATAGATTTTTATCATTTAATGGCAGCAATTAGTCAAGAAAACAGAGCTCCTGCGTGTCATCCTTTCTTGTGAAATATGGAGAGAATGTCTGCACTTAACACTACCATATTTTTATTACTGGTCTAAAGAATCAAAGGGATTTATGGTGATTTTTTTTAGTCTTTTCAATGAACTTTGAAATTGCAATACCGTTGCTGCTCCAACTTTGTAGAGCTCGCGGTTAATACCGTTGGTGCTCCAACTTTGTAGAGCTCACGGTGAATGATTGATTATTATTAAACAACCAAATTTATTTCCCACAGAAATTTTTTGAGTACAATTTCAATGTATATTAGTAGAAGTATTCTTTTTCTATCAACAGAAGTTTTTTTTACAGAATGCATTCAATCATCTCTATCGTAGGAATAGTTCTCACTAGCAAGGAGAACTATCTTGATTGGTCTCGAATGATACAACACACCCTCATCTTCAATGACTTGTGGAAAGGAGTATGTGTCGAAGAAGGAGACAGTGACCCAGAAAAGCCTACCTCAGACAAAGAGCTTGCCATTTGGGAAAACGAGAACAACAAAGCTTATGCATTAATCACAGCATCTATAAATAAAGAGGTGAGTCCCCATATTTCATCATATTCAACTGCCTTTGAAGCTTTACAAAAGCTGAAAGAACTCTATGACTCACATTTTGCACTTGAAGTCGTCCAACTCATGATTAAACTCTTCACTCTTGAACTGCAAAATAATGATCCTCTTGCTCTTGCATCTGAAATAAATTCTATAATGCATGATATCAAATCCACTAAGGTTGAGCTGGATATCCCTCTTATTGCTTTTCTCAAGGGACTTTATCCTACTTACTCCAATTATCTTGAGTCTTTGCAAGCAAATGGAAATCTCAAAGATGTGACCTTTGACTCTCTTGTGAAAAGATTTGATGAAAGAGAAAAATCTTTTGGAAAGAAGACAACCCCTGAGTCTTCTGAAGAGACTATGTGCCTTGCTAATAATGAAAAACATCTTGCTCAAGATTCTATAAGAGGAATAGGTGGACGAAGAGGAAGAGGAAGATATTTTAGAGGCGGGGGGGCAGACATTCTCAAGGAGAAAAGGAAGATTTGCATTGTATTCACTGGAAAAGAAATGGATCACATGATGCATCCACATGCAAGCTACCATGGGACAAAATTGAGCAGAGAAGAAACCAACGGAAAGGTAAAACTGATGATACAGACAAAGGTAAAGCACCTGAATCCGCTCAATATGTTGAGGCACAATGTAACATTGGAGTAAATGAAGATTTGTTTAATGCTTCACTTGCTTCCTGGAAAAATGATTGGTTGCTTGATTCAGGAGCAACCTGTCACATGACTCATAGAAAAGATTTTTTTGAAGATTTCACTGACAATGTTGATGGAGCAGTATACTTTGCAGATCAGTCAAAATCAAGCCATCAGGGCTTGGCACAATCAGGCTTAAACTGCCTTGTCTTCCAGACTTTCTTCTGGATCATGTTCTATATCTCCCACAGCTCAAGAGAAACTTGTTGTCCTTGGTCCACATCCACCAGCAAGGTCACTCCATTCATATGTTTGATGGCAAGCTTGAGGTAAGAAAGCATCTGACCACTCACTTGTCATGAGGGGAATAGAAGAAGAAAGGCTTCTCAAACTGCAAGGAACCTCTGCTCATGCACAACATTTCTCATACAATTCTCATCATGAAGAAGGTACACTTCATCAAGTTTATTATGGCATGCTAGATTTGGACATTTGAACTATGACAGTCTCCGCTTATTGAAGAAAAATGGTGTTGCTGGTTTGCCTACAATTCCTAGGAAACATAAGCAATGTGATGCTTGCATTCTAGGAAAGCATAGCAAACAGTGTTTTCATGACTCACATTCAAGAGCACATAAGAAGCTTGAACTTATTCATTCAGATTTATGTGGTCCGATGCCTGTTTCTTCTGCAAATGGAAATAAATGTATCATGACATTTATTGATGATTACACCAGAATGTGTTGGGTTTATTTATTGAAGAACAAATCTGATGCTTTTCAAACATTCAAGAATTTTCATAATGGATTGAAAATGATG
Organism: Pinus taeda; assembly: GCA_000404065.3. Taxonomy (NCBI): domain Eukaryota; kingdom Viridiplantae; phylum Streptophyta; class Pinopsida; order Pinales; family Pinaceae; genus Pinus; species Pinus taeda. The sequence goes on along the minus strand of APFE031484817.1, from coordinate 100,595 downwards.
CACAATCTCATATTGGGTCTATTCGCACTGATAATGGAAAAGAATATACATCAAATGAATTTGAACACTATCTTCGCCAACATGGGATCAAACATCAAACAACTGTGCCTTATAATCCCCAACAGAATGGTGTAGTTGAAAGAATGAATAGAACAATC